>JAOPJI010062287.1:0-11922 GCA_027122695.1 Merluccius productus
GTGTGTGTGTGTGTGTGTGTGTGTGTGTGTGTGTGTGTGTGTGTGTGTGTGTGTGTGTGTGTGTGTGTGTGTGGGGGAGGATGGGGGTACTCCAAGGGGATCCCGAAGGGGCGGTGTCATTGACTTATGTGAGTGGGTGCATAGTACCTACATGATTGTATGTGTGTACATAGTACAAGATGTGTGCATAGTACCTACAAGATATGTGTGTGCATAGTACCTACAAGGTGTGTGTGTGTGTGTGTGTGTGCACGTGTTGTCCCCATCAGCCTACTACTTTATTAATTAGACGTGGTCCCTCTGGTCTTTTTTGTTTTATGGACTGGCATAATTCATATGAGTAATTAGCAATCCTTTTGTTTACAACTTGTATTTTAATCATTCAATGCTTCATTAGTGGTTGTAGTTTCAGCAATACTGCACTACAATTTGTAGCTAATGTAATTTGTTTTCATCTGTCCAGGAATAGACGAATGATGAATGAAAATCTGCATAACATAATCTGTTAGGTTAAAAATATAACTGTAATATTGTGTGGCATGGCACAGGTTCCAAAGTATCAGCTTCAGATCAATACTCAGGCCGGCTTGTTTTATGACACAGTTTTTTGAATTGGGAACAGTGCTGCTTGCATTACTGGAGCCGTATGTATTGAACAGCTCATGTACTGGCTCCTCTGTAACTGTGTGTGTTTGTGTGTGTGTGTGTGTGTGTGTGTGTGTGTGTGTGTGAGCACCATAAGGGAAGGGTTATTAGCTGCAACTTGATCAGGCTCACGCTCTGGGCCATGGAAACCTTAGTCGTTTGACCCTAATAGCAAAGGCCGCACACGATAAGACAATTTGTTGTATTGTGAAATAATTGATAAAAATATATCGCCTTAAGTCGCTCTCACAATATTCTGTTTATGTTTACACTATTAGAAGTCAGTACTATACTGTATATGTTGCTTTTTTTAAACCATTTTTTGTCCTTTATTGGTGAACGTAGTTAGAACTGGCGAGACTATCCTAATCTCGTGAGTCCACTTTCTGTTTTTTTCTCTGCAGATCGGTGTGACCTCAAGCCTTTTTAAAGCCTCTTCCAAAAATGACATGGTCTCACAAGACTAGAACGTAGTACTGCTACTACAACAATAATTTTGTAATACAATTCAACGGGGTTTGTGTGTGTGTGTGTGTGTGTGTGTGTGTGTGGGGGGGTCTTTCTGTGTGGAGTTTGTATCTTCTGCCCGCGTTCACGTGGGCAGAAGATGCACGTGGGCCCTTGAGTGCTCCGGTTTCTTCCCACACCACAAAACATGCAAGTTAAAACTCCTGCCCTGTTTTCATAACCAAGGCAAGGGCACTACAACTGGAGTTGGTTCCCAGTTGTAGTGAATTTAATGGATTTACCCATGGGGACTAATAAAGTATTCTCAGAGCCAGACCAGTAGTGGATGTCTTGGACCAAAGCTAATGTTGATATTTGGGAGTCAAATGATTCACTGAGAAATTGGCTAGCTCAGACGGCCCTTTTGTAAAGGATATAACTCAACTATGTTGGCCAAAGTGATTTTAACACAGACATGTGTTATAATACATGTATTCCTTCATTCTTTGTTTTCAGTCTTGGAGCCTCATGCCCTGGACACCGGCACCTCTCCCCTGAGCCACCGGGTGGCGTCAGTTCCCCGCTGGGGCTCCCACCGCCTTACCCACTGCCTTCACCCTGAACCCCCCAGCCCCTGTCAAGCTGTCTGACCTGGAAGCCTGTCCTCGCTCCTCTCCTCCTGGCCGCTGTGTCTCCCCCCCTCCGCAGCCCCACCAGGCCCCCCTGGACGCCTCGCTAGACTCCTCCCTCCATGAGGGGCAGGGGGAGACTTCGGAGGCCCCGGGCAGGGACCCCTCGCCTCTTGACTCCCACCTCAGGGACTCGGCAGCCAGGGACTTCCACGACGTGTCCACGCTCACTGGTGAGTGACTGGTTCGGTCTTGCAGTCATCCTCTACCTGTAGGCCTGTCTAACCCCTACCTGCTCTGTAAAGGAATACTTTTGGGGACTTTTTGGGAACTACGGTTATTTTCCACTTACCCATAATCAAACGAGAAGGGCTGTACAGACGAGACGAGTGGAATTGCTAGAGTACCTTTTACTTTGGGGAAGCTGGGATGGTGTGGTTTACCTGCACTTCACTGACGGAGCTACTCAAGCTCATCTGCTTCCATTGATTTTCAAACTCCATTGAACTCGGACAAATATTAACTCAGGCTTTGGGCTGGTTGAGAAAAATATGGTACGGTGCTTCTCGTTTGACTATCGCTAAGTGGAAAATAACATTATTGCCCAAAAAGTCAGAGTATTCCTTTAATAACTTGTATCTGACTTCAATGTAAGAAAAAGAAAATCTACTATAATGACGTATTTGATATGCAAATACAGTGGTAGTGAACTCCTAGATTTGTAGTGGTACATGTCTTGCCACAAGGTGGCAGTATAACATGGCAGATGACATGGCAGCCACCGGTTAATAAAGTTTTACTGACTGACCACAACCCTTTCAGACACACCCCTGTGCAACCTCTCACACACACACCTTTTTATTTATTTTCCCAGAGCTGTGTTCAAACCTGCCAGAGTTGGAGATTGTGAGCATCCTGTCCGAGGGCCAGCCCAACTACGCTCTACGCGCTGACTCAGTGTTTGGCTACGACCATGACGACTGGCTGCACACACCTCTGGTGCCCCGAGAGGCCGTTCTGGGACTCACACACGAGCAGATCGAGGAGACCTTCAAGTATTTCTGTAAGGGCTTGTCCATATGTGCATACATCACACCTACATCATGTCATAAGCAATGGTAGCTGAACAAACGGGAAGTGGCCCCCACTTGAATTTAGACTACATGCTGTCCCATGAAGATAATCATATCTTAAGCTTTAATCATGATTTGCTTTAAATCCATTCAATTCATAGTGAATTGAATTGATTCAAGGATTGAATGAATGAACAGTGGAAAATCTACAGTGTCAGACATTTTGCTCCAGAAAAGTAGCAGTGATTCTCAATTTTATTGTTGGTACATTTCTTGTCCCCTTAAAGTGTTAAATGTGCTGAGGTCTAGGAAGGAGGGGGGACGTGTTATCCCTGTGGTTATGACCCACAGCAACTTTGTGATACTTTTCTTTTTTTTAAAGCTAGCACCGTCGTTGCCTATGAGCGATGTGTGCCACACACCGTGGCGTTATTTGCCGTGTCAGAGAAACTTAACCCTCTCTTGGACGCAGAAATCAACAAATGCTTCCCAGAAGGAGCTCCACACGTCCACACACACCTCACCGCCCGTGTCCCTTCATCTCTGATCTCGACGTGTATCTGAAAAGGCACTTTGACGCCACAAAAATAACGCCACCTGCGTTCGGAGCAGAGTGGAACGTTCCCCAAACTGGTTGGCAGAGAAACATAGGATCATTTCTTCTAAATGTATTTTAGTAACAGTGAAAAAATGGCATAGATCACTATGTTTATGATCATATAAGACATATTAGCACATTAAAAAAAAATTTATATAAAAAAAAAACATATATATAATATATATATTTTTTTCAGTTCACTGCCCCTTTAACAATACAAAAAATATGTGGCATTTTCTTTTTCTTTTTTCGTCCTACTTACTACGTACAAAATAATCTCTGTCTGTGTCCTTGGTAGTACCTCACCAGCCGACGGTAGTCACAGATGCCGCCAAGCAGATTAACCTTCCTGTGAATTAGCCCCTTTAAGCAGTTCTCTTTGGAACGCCACTCTGGCATATCCCAGCAGGCAGTGCAGCAGCATTAGACCGCTCAGGCATTCTGACGTCATGGCAACTAAACGGCCCTGCCACTTGCAGCAGCATCAAATTTAGACGCATGGTGTGTGTTTGTGTGGTCTAGACATGGTAGACGGCAGATCTTCCTGGCATTTGCCGTTGACCTACAAACTGTCCGTTCATATAATGGGCATGTAATGGGCAGTAAGGAATAAGGTTGACATTTTAATGGACTTATAGTTATTGTTATTATGATAATATAGATTGTTTTTCAAATATGGTCTACTATGCAGAAGTGTTTTGGGTTTTGGGGTTCAGTCGGCTTGTATGACTGCAATCTAGGCTACGACCAATACGTGACCGTGTATAAGGTGCTTAATCCAGTAACAGAAAAGACTTGCATGGCCCAGCCTGGAGTCGCTGGCTCGACGCACAAAGCACTTGACTTGTACTGCATGTTGTTGTGACTTCTACCTAGTGAGCTCTCATATGCTGTCTAGAGTAGCCACTGCTGCCCTAGCTCCTAGACCCCATGGGAATCCCCAAATGCCCTTAGTTTTGGCTCTTTTTAGAAAGTATCTAAAAACGTTATAATCAGGGGCTGCAATGATTAGTCGATCGACAGGAAGTGATTGAATCTAATTTTTGATTTTGATCATCATTAGTAGTAACTTATCAAGTATAAATAACAAACATTTGCAACTATTTGAAGAGTTGAGTTCTTCTCAGCTGCTTGTCAGAAAAAGCAAACACATTTTTAGATCACTTTGGACTTGTGGTGACATCCTTTTGGTAACTTGAGATTGGCATTTGCTGTTATTTTAGAAATGTTGTGGACATAAATTCATATGTCTGTTACCGCCATTAAAGTAATCATCCTGGGCTTTCACTTTTTCCAGGCATTATAGGCACTATGATTGACTCTCTGGCAAACCCAAAGGTTCTTAGCCCCCGCGTGGTGCATTTCGATACGTGCACACCTTGTCATGGATTATCCCTTACACAGCACTACTGTAGTGGTGTATTAAAAGAATCACACATAAATGCTTATGGCGGTTGAAATGGCAAGTTTTTTGTATATATAGTTGGAAAGATATTGGATATTTAACAGATATTCACACTCCGAAGTGACAGTGATCTGATGCAGGGAACTAAAGACACGATCACAGCTATGAGTGATTGCGTCATTAAACTGGATACGTCTCACGTTAGAAAATGTTCTGAATGGATATAACATTAAAATGGCTGTTTGGCAGTGTAACCTGCTGCTAGCTCTACAACAGGAAAAAGCAGGTAAAAAACTGCGTGGCTAATGGAGCTCCAGTGTGAATGTAACACACATCATACAGTACACGAAAACGAGTACACGAGTACACGTTAAGATTTGGGCCGTGTATTCAATTACAGTTACTTCAGTACCTACTGGCACCTTACAGGCCAGTACAGGCGACCATAGCTTCTCCTACGTCATTGGAAAGGGAGAGGTGAGGGTTTGTTGTAATCTGCAAACTCACCGCTAGATGCCACTAGACTCTACACAGTGTACCTTTAATCGACAAAAAAAAAAAAAAGTGTTAGTTGCAGCCCGAAATGATAAACTACAAATAATTTCTGATATTACTTCCTTCTTTCCTTCATATGCAACAAAATATTTTTTTGCAGATTTGTTTCCCTTTTTTAAACAACATTTCAAAACCCGAGAAGCTGTTGCACAACAACATGGTCAATCAGTTTATTCAAGGCGTAGTCAAACAGAATGGCATTTTATCTCTGCACTATTAACTTGGCCTACCAGCAGTACCTGTGTTAATGTTATTGATTAACATATCCACAGTCTGCCAACTGGCAGACAGAGTGGCACGTAAGCTTGTTTTGGTAAATAATAAAAGCTAGGTGACCCAAAGCGAAGGTGCTATTGCCATCGGTCTCCCGGTGGGCTCTCTTGCATGCAGCAGCCCCTGACCACACAAGAAGCTGTGGGTAAAAAATGGATGAGAAGGCTGTAAATATTTGATTGGATGGACATTCTGGTGTCAGGCTAGCAACTAGAAGAAGCATGGTGGTGTGGATGAGGATAACGAGAGGGAGGGAAAGACTTGGATAAGACGTGATATTATGATTACAAGATCATGTTCACACTGCTTGATCGGATTTGCATGAAAATTGAATATAGGGTTAGGGCTAGAAAAAACAGCAGTCAGCAGTTAGTGGCCTTTTATATTTCATATATATCAAGACTCCACAGAACAGTAACAATGCATAAGAGCAACTATAAATTAATTTGTTAAGTTGTTTTTGAAAAAAAACCCTAATATAAAATAACTAACTTTAATATAATTGTGGCTTCAACCCATCAAATATCTGGTTTTATGCACACCTATTGACAACATCTACAAGCTATAAGTAACAGCTTCATGTGTACGTGCCCTCAGTGGGAACACCCAAGCATAATCTCAGCCTGTGTTTACAGTATTGTTTCTGTGCAGCTCTATGAAGTGGGTGTGGCTAAGACTCTTCACCCGTATTACGTGTGGAGATTTACGGCCACTATTGGCATGGCTGGAAGATACCACTTCTCTCCATTCCATAGGGGGGGAGTCCATGGGCATACTTCAACTTGCCTTTAATGAAAAAATACATCCTTTTACATTGAACAATTAGTAGTATATCCATTCAAATGTATATTGGATATTTTCTCATTTAAATTACAATACATGTATTGCATCCCTTCCGGTTATCATTGTAATTTAGAGCATGGTTCTCCTCCTCCCCTCCCTTCTCCCACGCTGTGCTCTCGTCTTTGTACCCGGTCGTCTAGCGTGGCCAGGTGAATGACGACAGATGGGCTGTCGCAGCGACGGGGAGGGAGATCGCATTTTAACAACAAGGAGTCCGATTCCTTCATACCCTCACACACAGCTCCTCTGTAGACACTCACACACGCACGCATCCCGCTTTCCAGTGTATACACCCGGCTCATCAGGAAATCATCTGAAAAGTGAAGCAAACAGAATCTGTAGGGGGGGGGGGGGGGGGATTTTGAACGCAATGGAGGAAGCGACAGAGAGATTCGCTGTCACCATGGAGGTGTGGAGCTCGTTGGCCTCCGAGGACGAGGAAGAGGAGGAGGAAGAAGATGAGGAGGATGAGGATGAGAAGAGCGGCTGCAGCCTAGGAGAGGAGGTGCAGGGTGAGAAGAGACACCTGAACAGCAACAGCAATAACAACAACGCCAATGACCTGTGTAGGGAGGTGACGCAAGGTGAGGCGAAGAAATCAAAGGGTGAAAATGACTGAAGAGAGTAAAAGGACAAAAAAATAAAAATTTAGTGAGCTCTATTGAGGTCCAGAGCAAGGCGAAAATATAGAGTCGGCAAACTTAAGTAAAAGTAAGAATGACTGTAGGAGTGGCATTCATCTTCCAGATTGCACCTTAATGAGTTCAAATGTGATACACCTATATATGCTTTTTATGATTTATATTATTGAGATTTTGGATGCATATCGCAGGGGGATTGACTCAGGTGCATTTTCTGGTTCATTTTCATAATGTCTTCTGTTCTGCGCTCTATTGCAACCTGTCCGCGTTGAAGGTCAGTGAGCCTGCTAATGCGCTGCAGCAGTTTGAGTGAGTGAGAGAGAGGGAGAGAGTGAGAGAGAAGGAGAGAGCCCAGTGCAGCTTTTAAGTCCTGTGTTATCTCATAAGAGTATAGCATTACAGCTCTGCTCTATTATCAACGCAATAGAGTTGATCAGAAGTAGTTCCAGTCCTATACTTGTATCTGCGTGCTCGCTCTTGTCGATTTGTGACAGTGAAACAGTGTCATGAATTACAACGTGGGACCTTAAGGTCTTTCTACCAATTGATGAGATGAAATGTCCCCCTCCCCTGCTCCCCTTTTGCCTTTGCGCACTAATGGCTAACAAGGACATAAATAACACACCTTTGAATCGTGATGCCCTAGTTTGAATCTAGTGCTGCAGACTGCCAATATCCTGCCCCACCCTGCAGTGCATCTATGGTCTAGTAAACTTGTAATCATTTCAACAATTGTGATACTGTGTGCCGCTTATGAGTCAAAGTCAAGTTCATTCTCAATGTCGCAGTTGGCCAGTGTTAAAATGTAGTGTAATCTGTTTCCCCTATCTACAACACTGAATCAGGCAGAGTAGACTATATTGTTCTTGTACAGCCCAACAACCTATTTTCAAAGCATTTGATATCAGTTAGGGATCTGATTTCCAGGCTGGCTTTGTCTGATCAAAATTTTAAAGAATGAATCTTCATGCTGAATACTTGCCAGATATATTCCTTCTCCTTCCTGCTTGGCCTCTCTAGCCTATTATGACGTGTATCTTCTAGGGCTGGGCCTGGATGAGACCCTGCTAGTATAGGGCTGTCACCAAAAATGATTTTCATACTCAATTCATCAACGATCATTTTTTTTCCATTAATCATTTAGTCTAAAAAATGTCATAAATCAGAATTAACCAGAGTCAGAGTTTGCATGCTTTATCCGACAAGCAGTCAGGAAAAACAAAAGTATTTAATTTAGAATGATCCATGAACCAAACATTTGAATTTCTGAAGCATCAAGCAGCAAATGTTTGGTATTTGTACTTGGAGTGCTTCAGCCCAGACCGTCTAACCTCCAGGCTGCTTGGTATATTTTGCTCTAAACTGATTCAAAGCCACTTAGAGTGCACTAGGAGGACTTTAGGGAATCAGCATTATTGAACCTTGCGTTCATTCAGACATGTTATTTGGTGAATTGCACCTCTCGTCTAGTTAGTGTTTGAATAGAATTGTAGTTAAACTGAGCGTCTTACAGTTTAAAGAAGCTCTGATTACATTGTTTTGTTTCTTCATTTTTTCTCATTTATTTCCATGTTTATTAACCTTTATTTTGAATACGTTTAATTAAAGTATGACCTGATTACTGCAGCTACCCCACAGACACATGAATGCATAATTCACAACCATCTGGACAATGCTCCTTCCATTAGGTTGATTCATCGGTGATGCTGCAGTCTGACCTGGCTGGTTTTTCTGGCCAAATCCAGTCCGTCTATTTGATGACCTCTCCTTTCTAGTGCCAGCTCCCCAGTGTTCAGCTATGCTTCCTATTATGTTTAGAGGCAAATTGGCTCTGGCAAGAAGGGTCCATTGAAATGCATACATTCACTTATTCCTATAGTTGGTCATTTAGGATACCGTATGTAGGATTTCCTTCACAGATTAGTGTTTGGAAAATTAGACGAAATGATTCATCGACTCATCGAAAAAATGATCGTTGGATGAACTGACTATGAAAATAGTTGTTAGTTAGTTAGCAGCCCTACTGTTGACTCTCCCACCGCTCCTCTGGTGGTCGAGGGGTGATCTGTTAGTGATCTGTTAGTGATCTGTTAGTGATCTGTTCCACTGGCTATAAACAAGAGACTCAAGGTGGAGATATTGGAGAGGGAGAGATAGGGAGAGAGTGATGGGGTTAAAGAGGGAGAGAGAGGGGCGGGGGGGGTTTCGTCATGTTTTCTTATCTGAGGTTAATGGGATCAACCTAGGAGGATCAGTACTTGTGGATCTTGTAGTCTGTGGCACTAGTGGGACGGTCTTCACCCGCAGGACTCATTCATAGAGCATAGTAGTATTGTTTTTTTCACTGTGGTGGTTTTCGTCTAGTGTTGCTTATAGATAATAACATACCCTATAAATGATGGGAACGTCATCACAGAGTGGTTTTTATGTCAAATCTCCACTAACTATATGTGAAAAAAACAAAAACAAAATGTAATAATTTAACAAAATTAGTTTAACTATTCATTCAACTATTCAACTTTTCTGAAAGCTGTATAGTTGAATACCTTTACTTTTAAAATATATATCCACTGAATACATTATATAAGCTCTACTGCTTAGATCATCTTGGTAAATTGTGTCTATGCTGGCTCTATAGTTTCCATTTTTCTTCACTAAATTCCCCTTCTTACCCCGCCTCTGTCTCCCCTGTCTTCTTGTTGTTGTGTTCAGTGTTGTGCTCGGACAGAGTGGGCCAGGTCACGAAGACGTACCACGACATTAAGGCAGTCACTCACCTGCTGGAAGAGGTAAGAGAGCCGTGCTACAGAAACACGGAGGATCTCCCACCACACTGAGCAGGCTTTCATATACGTCTGCTTTTTACACACACTTCACTTCGCCTTCAACTAAAGAGGAAAATGCTTTGATTAATTCAGCGAACTACACGCTTTATTCAATGTGATTTTCTTTAGATCCATGTAATTTATGAGCTGGTAGGGGAAAGGCAACTTGCTCAAGGTAGCCCGCAGACCTTGAGATTTGAACCCAGAACCTTCCGGCTGGGAGTCAAAATCACCCTAACCACTAAACTGCGTCTTGAATGCGATTCGATTTCATCCAACACGTCTTTTTAGTTTCATATAGTAAATACTTAACCCCTACGCTATGCAGGGATTGTAGCATAACACAAGGGTATAGTATAACAAACAGGGTGTGCTATTTGCGGCCGTGCAGAAAGAGCGGGACCTGGAGTTGGCAGCTCGGATCGGCCAGTCGCTCCTCAAGCAGAACAGGGAGCTAACGGCGCGCAACGAGATGTTGGACGAGCAGCTGGAGATGACTAAAGAAGAGGTGAACACCGACCTTTAACGCGCCACACAGATAACATTGAAAAACACATCCAGGGGAGGACCCATCTGGATTCAGTCCATATGCACGTACACTGTTAAATGATGGGGTGTGTGTGTGTGTACTTTACCCCAGATTGCGCAACTTCGCCACGAGCTGTCCATGAGAGATGACCTGCTGCAGTTCTATGCTGGCGACGAGGAGGTCGAGAGACTGGAATCGCAAACAGCGTGAGTATACACACACACACACACACACACACACATACACATACACATACACATACACATTCACATTCACATTCACACACACATACACATACACACACACTACAGAATGTACTATGAATCAAAATAAAACATATTGGCAAGCTATTAATATAATATTATTGCCAAGATTGGCATAATATTATGACCTTTTGATTTATAACCTTCAGGAAAAAGTAATAATACAATTCCCCATGGTTGGATCCAAAGCCACTTCAACATTGTAAACAGTAATAATAATAATTTTAAAAAATGTCTCTATTCTCTATCCTTCTTCTGTCTCTATCCTCCTTTTCTGTGTTTCCATGGCTACAGAATGAAACGGAACGAGTCGACCACTTCCCTCAGCAGCTTCGTCCACTATGACTTCCTGCACCAGAAGCTCAGGGGTCTGGAAGATGAGAACCGCAAGCTCCGCACCGAGGTATGGAAGCACCCTTACCGTCGTTTCTACCTAGCAACCATTATCTACGCCTATTGCACTCCTTTCTGTCCCTAGATGGAGGGATCCCTCTTCTCTGTTCCTTCTCAAGGTTTCTCCCTTGCCAGTTAGAGGTCATATAATATGGACCTGTGAACCCCTTTGAGACTTTAATTGTGATTAAGGCTTGTGTAGGGCTTGTACATCGCAACGTCACATCACAATGACTCCATTTGGAAGCGTAAGAGCATTGCAAGGTTAGTTATTATGTTAGTAGTTAGTGGTCATCGCTCAGTAATTAATTGAGAAATGATTTGTGATCATGGGGAGACATTGTTGTGTGGCTATATTTACGTTGATTTAGGCTTTTACAGTACTGCAACTCTCTTGAGTCCTCTCAATATGGCAGAGTATTGCCAAACAAAAAATCCCATGATGCATTCTGATGTACAAGCCCTATAGGAATAAAGTTGACTTGACGCAGATGTGTTGGAGGTGGAATGGAAGGTTGCCGAAGCTAACTCTGTAGCTAACCTCTAGTCGTCCTAAATTAGATGGGTGCTTCTGTGTAGCATGATTGCTAACCACCAGGCTACTGCTCCTTCTCCCTGGCAGGCGGACGACCTGACGACGGAGACTGAGAACTACGAGGAGCAGGAGCAGGAGCTGATGATGGTGTGTGTGGAGGAGCTCAGTAAGTATTGCATTAAGTCACCCCCTCCCTCACACACACACACACACACACACACACACACACACACACACACACACACACACACACACACACACACACACA
>JAOPJI010062305.1:0-87155 GCA_027122695.1 Merluccius productus
CTCATGAAACTTCAGTAGATAATCTTCTAATTAACACCATCTAATCCATACTTGCGCACACTCCTATACACTAAATTTGTTATATCTCTATCAGTTTAAATACAGTTGTATTGCAAAGTACATAAATTAACAAAATACCAACTAAAGTTTATATGAGTACCAAAAAATGTTCGTTAACTCTTCTATATAAGGAAATAAATTTTCTCGCACATGCGTACTTGTGGCCACACACACACAAAGTGACACACACACGGACACACACACGGACACTACTCTTTTATATATATAGTAGATAGATAGAAGATTAGAAAACCTTTTGCTGCATGTGTCGCAAAAATGCGACAGTTGAACTCAGGAATATTTGACATTTGGTTGTACTACTATTAATGTAAACTAAATGCCTATCGAATCAAAATAGGAACATTTCCTTGTACAACGCATGCGCAGGAGCAATGCAAAATAGTGATGTTCCTTACAAGTCTTATATTTGCACGACAGTTGAATATCGTGAAAAGAGACGAGAGGGCCGGTTTCAAAATACAATGAATGTCTCAAGAAGCGTGAAATAAATGACATATTTTTAATTTCTGCGCCGATTCAAGCGATACAACTTTCAGAAAATATATTTTTAATTTTTGGATGAGTCAAGTAATGATTTAATATCGAAATGGGTTGAAACGAATCTGTGCGTGGAAAAAGTTCAGCTTCAGAGGGTTAATAGGAGATCAAACATGGATTTATTAGATAAATACGCGCAATAACTCCACCGCGACTCACCTGGCTCAAATGTCTGATGTTGAATCTGAGTTTCCAGCAAATGACGCAAACCACGACGAAAACAACCTAAAGTTAGCATAGTTGTTGTACGTTGGCGTTGATTTTCCTTAGTGACTCTGAACTTAACGATAAACAACATTCAACCAAGCCCGACTTGATTCAATCAGCCATTAGAATTATAGATAGGCAAAATATCGATGAGAAATTCGGATTCAGTTACTATAAAGACGCAATCTCTCGGGTTGGTTGGTTAATAAACTTTCACTCGGTACGCCCATCGAGTGGCATTGGTGAATTTTAACAATGTTCTGGTGTAGTCCGAAGCTATCGATGAAGACAAACGGGTGATTGCTGCACTCGATTTGTATTTTTTAGATGATAAAACTCACACCACATTCAAAGTAGCAGTAATTGTGCGAGCTGTAACGTTCAACTTTGTTATACAGGTCTCCTTTCCATACCGACCTTATTTTTATATTTCCACCAGAAAAGTCGCCTCTTGCAAGTTTGTTGGGAGTTGACAAATATTTCTAGGGACTGGAGCAAGAGTTGAGTGGTTTTCTTGTCAAGAAATATGGGAAAATCATAAAAGAAATTACAGTGTGTAGTAAAGACGATTTGGATCTTGTATGACTGGCCACTGTGTTATTTTCGGTTAATTACCTTCTGTTAGATGAACCATTTGAGTGGACTGAAACAGAACTATCTGAAGTTGGCTTTTAACAACGTGAATGATTTGATCAAAATACGAAAGTTGTCGATGATTTGGATTGGTCGTATTACTGATATTATGCTGTAGAGAGATCTTTCATTTTCTTGAGAGAAACAAAAAGAATATCGATCTTGACCTAACCCAAGTGGAAAGTGTCAACCCACTGGATAATATCACCGATATAAGGTGAGTAAATTGGGTGGGTGTAACGGCAAAAATTTGCTATAGAGAATTTGATGTGCCTTATCATGTTCGAGTGGCTATCGATAATAAATTCAATGTGGTATCCAATAGACGTCAATGGTGCCATGGGCTAATTGGAATCTAGGGTAATTGGTATTCGGTAAAAACCATTGACAAAAGCGTCCACGTTACTCCATGCAGCGATATTGTCTACAGACCTGATACCATAGTGATATTCACATTTGACATTGAAACTACCAAATGCCCACTCAAATTCCCAGACCAACAATTCGACAAAATCATGATGATTTCGTACATGATTGGAGACATGGGCTATTTGATTGTTAATCGAGAGGTGGTTACCGAGGATATTGAAAATTTCGATTACATTCCAAAACAAGAATTTTCCACGTCGACAATTGTTTTCAACGTGGAGAATGAGAAGGCGTTGCTAGTGAAATTTTTCACGCATATCAACCACACCAAGCCCCACGTATTTGTCACCTATAATGGGGACTTTTTCGATTGGCCTTTTATTGAAACAAGAGCAAAAATCAACCAACTAAATATGTACAAAGAAATCGGCGTGTACTATAGCAAAAAATCACAAGCCTACGAGTGCAGTTATGCCATCCACATGGATTGTCTATATTGGGTACGTCGAGATAGTTATCTGCCGGTGGGTAGTCAAGGTTTGAAAGCAGTTTCAAAGGCCAAACTTCACTACGATCCCATAGAACTTGACCCGGAATTGATGGTAAAAATGGCGCTAGAAAACCCGCAGGTGTTGGCCAGTTATTCAGTTTCAGATTCCGTTGCCACCTACTATCTCTACTATCAATATGTGCACCCGTTCATCTTCTCGTTGTGCACAGTGATTCCTATGGAACCTGATGAAGTGTTGCGAAAAGGTTCCGGTACACTTTGTGAAGCGCTGCTCATGGTACAAGCCTTTCAAGCCAACATCATATTTCCCAACAAAAATGACCAAAACCAAAAGACATTCACAACAGACGGCCACTTGTTGGAAAGTGAGACCTATGTTGGTGGTCACGTTGAAGCGCTTGAGTCAGGCGTTTTTCGTGCGGATATTCCTATGCTGTTTAGATTGGACGCGAGCGTCATCCAAGGAATGATCGATCAAGTGCCAGACGTTCTCAAACACTGCATCGAAAAGGAATACAAAACTCCAATAGATATGGTGCCTGAATTCGACATTTATTGCGAGGATCTAAGATCAAAGTTAAGGAAGCTCCAATCCTCTCAATTTCTCACTGAAAACCCCCTGATATATCATCTTGATGTGGGAGCGATGTATCCCAACATTATTTTGACCAATCGATTACAACCACCGTCTGTTGTGAATGACTCGATTTGTGCCAATTGTGACTTCAACAAACCCGGTGCGAAGTGCCAGCGTCGACTTGAATGGACATGGCGTGGTGACTACCTTTCAGCTACGCATGGTGAATATCAACACATTGCCCAGCAATTGGAAGTGGAGGAATTCCCTTGGAACGGCCAGAAAAATACCGCCTATGCGCACTTGCCAGCTTTCGAGCAGACCAGACTGTTAAAGAAGCGTGTCAAAGAATACTCGAGAAAAGTGTATCGACGGGCCCATGTTGTTCGAGAAGAAGCGCGGGTGTCCACTGTTTGTCAGTGTGAAAATTCATTCTACGTTGACACAGTCATGGCGTTCCGCGATCGACGTTATGAGTACAAAGAGCTCACCAAGAAGTGGAAAAACACCTCAACAAAACCTGGCGAGTATGATGAACAATACTGCAAGAACATGAGTATTCTTTATGACTCACTTCAATTGGCCCACAAGTGTATTCTCAATTCGTTCTATGGGTATGTCATGCGAAGAGGTTCCAGATGGTTTTCTATGGAGATGGCCGGCATAGTGTGTTATATTGGCGCTCAAATCATCAAAAAGGCTAGAGAAATTATTTCAGGAATCGGAACCCCGTTGGAGTTGGACACTGATGGAATATGGTGTGTACTTCCAAGGTCGTTCCCTGACACTCTTCCCATTAGAACCACCACTGGCAAAGTCATTAACGTTTCATTCCCAGGCGCCATTCTCAACCACATGCTACACCGTTCCTTCACCAACCACCAATATCACGCGTTGAGTGAAGTGCTACCTAATGGGGCCGGAACGTATGTCGTGAAAAATGTGAACACAATTTTTTTTGAAGTTGATGGACCTTATAAAGCTATGATTTTGCCGGCAGCCAAGGAAGAAGGCAAAAAACTCAAGAAACGCTATGCAGTGTTCAACTTTGACGGCGAACTGACCGAATTGAAAGGCTTTGAGATGAAACGACGAGGCGAGTTACAGCTCATCAAAAACTTTCAAACGAGCTTATTCGAAAACTTTTTAGAAGGCCACGACTTACACAGTTGTTACGACCATGTCGCTAAAATTGCCAACTATTGGCTGGATATTCTGCATAGTAGAGGCAAGAATCTGCCGGACGAAGTGTTAGTTGAGTTGCTGTCTGAAAATCGCGTGTTGAGTAAAAAGCTGAGCGAGTATGGCGACCAAAAGTCGACATCTATCACCACAGCGAAACGCTTGGCTGAATTTCTTGGCCAACAGATGATCCAAGATAAAGGGCTGTGTTGTCGGTACATCATCAGCAAGTACCCGAATGATGTGCTTGTCACGGAGAAAGCGTTACCTGTTGCAATTTTTCAAACCAACGCCCAAACCCAGGAACTCTACCTCAAAAAGTGGACGAAACAACCACATCTGGACGACTTCAGCATTAGATCTTTGCTCGACTGGGAATACTACATCCAAAGACTGAATAGCGCCATCCAGAAGATCATAGTGATTCCGGCTGCTCTACAAGGCGTAATTCATCTCTTCAACACCCATTTCATTTGAGCTTTTGGTCAACTGTGTAGGTGGGGAATCCGGTGCCTCGTTGCCCGTATCCCGATTGGCTTCGTCGCAGGATCTTGAACAAACAAAGCTCAGCACGTCAATTCAAAATTACAGACCATTTTACCAAAACTGCAGAAAACCGCGAAAATAATGAAAATAACCGAGAAACTATCCCCCCAAAAGCTCCAACCCAGGCATTATTGAGTTGGAGAGAGAAACTGGGAGACCACCCAAAGTTTCCAGAGTCTAAAGTATTTTCAGTTTATCCGATGAACATACTTAAGCTTTTACTTAACTTGACCAAAGTGAATAGTACTATCTGTGGCTATTTTTTTAATTACTTTGAACACCTCAATAAGTTTGGAAACTTTCACATTAAGAAATACTTTCGTTGGCAATTAAAATGTTTTGTCAATAAATCACAATTGTTTAGAAAGATGTAATCGACTGGGTACAGTTTCTCAAGAGTAAATGGTCACACCAAGAAGAGTTGAGAAAGAAGCTCAATAAACCAAGTCATCTCTCAATGAACACACCTGCAACATTGTCCTCAACCAGGTTTTTCAGCCAGAAGAAATGGCCCATAGTTAAAACCACCCCTCAAAAAAATTCAAAAAATTTGTTTGAAGTGTTGGTCTTGAAAGGCGGAATTGTGAAAAAGTTTGTCGTCGATGTCCCCAAAGTTTTCTATATCAACTACAATTGCGAACCCACCTTAAATTATTTCGGTAACACATCATATTTCAGCGTATTAACGCGATAGTTTATATCCAAACTATTCCCTTTGAACGGCGAACGATTTAAACTTTGATTAGACGGCAGAAAGATCAAGAAGATGCTCCCGCGCTGTAAACCCTCTGAACACTTGTACCAAGTCGAAATGCCGTACGACGAATTCGAGAAAAACTCAAAGTGGTTCTTTGCTCCATGTGTCTACTGACAACGTGTGTTTAGCTTATTGTTGTCGATATCAACGCTTCAGGAGGTGGAGGGAATTTATGAGTTGCAAGTAAATGCCACATGTGACCTTTCGTGTCGAACTTTGTATAAATTCTGTTGGCAATCAAAATGTGATTTAAAAGGATTATCAACAAACTGTTTGATTAAGCGACGACTCAGCTCAATGTTATTCTGTGATCAACATTCATTTAAATTTATTGACAAATTTAAATGAGGATATAACAGTTAGATGTACTATTGAACTTATTTTGTTCGTCGACACTTGTATATCAACTTAAAAATACTATTTTAAAAAATATGAACTATACAAGTTAGGTAAAAATCATATTTCATACAATTTTAGCGAAATTTGTCATATGGAAAGTTAGCTGTTAATAGATTCGAATTTTTAAACAGAAACCATCAAACCGTACTGCTTGGACAAGCGAGCAAACATCATTTTGTTGGTTTTTAGTTTGAACAATTAGTTGTGTAATTAAACTGTCATTTTTTGTATAAATACTCGAGGAAAAACAATAGTAAACACGAAAGGACTAACCCACCAAATGTGCTAGTTGCTGATTACTTTTAAAGGTTCCTGCATACTTTCACATGATTTCGAAGATTGGAAATCAATTCCACATCCGCCAAAGTCTGTCAAACATCCAAGTACACCAATTATTATTGACTACACACGGAATGGCACTTTGTAGAATGAAACCCCCGTTGTGTCGCTCAACATGCTTGAACCGTGCGATTTTCAATCCAAAGAAAAGATCTACAGGAGCGCCACCAACAGTCCATTAAGCTTTGATATAAGACCATCTCAATGCGTCTACTTCTGCAACTACATACAGTAACCATTGGGATATCGGTGTGTGTTGTTATTTGTGGTTGACTTTAGCATGGAAAAAGTCGGTATAGCGGCAGTTTTCGCTCTCAACCAAGTCTCTACTCGCACTAAAACACACACACAAACTTGACCTACTTACTTATAGGCCCATATAATGCTGTTGACAAACCAAGTTCAATTGCAAAGTCAATTCCTCAGCGAAAACTTCCAGAGAATCAAGGACGAACTTCACGCGATGTTGCTTAACGACGGGAAGCACGAGATGGCAGCATTTGTTCAACACGAGCACTATGAGTTCACGTTGAAAAATTTCCATAGTGTGGTCCAACTTTACAAACACTGTAACCGTCTTTTTACCGACTTGGTCAAGACCGCCACTGCACACAGAGACACACCGTCTCAAAATGACAACCAAACATCACCGGCTAAACAGCTGACCAGCCCACTCATATTGTTGCTGCAGTCGAATTTGTACAGTCAAGACAGCTTGAAAGAGGAAATGAACGCATTGAGAAACTTCACTATCATCCAATTCCCGCACTACTCAACGGAGGATCTACGAGGGGATTTCTATTCGATATATTGGCAGCGGGAAATCGCCAAAAAACTACTCCACAACGCGTTGTTGCGCCACGAAAACCTAAAGTCGCTGCAACAAGCCAGCTATTACCTGGATATTCCAGTGGGTAATTTTTATCGCTCAGACACCAACATTTTGGCGCTCGATTTGAAATTCGCCCGACTGCTAAACGATCAACAGCACACTCTGTGGTATTCGTCCAAGGTTTACCCGGACTTTGGTAACCATCGTTCACTCGACTTGTTTAACAACGAGTCACTCCAAAACACCATCGGCAACAAACACATTGTTGATAGGCCCAATTACTACAATTCGCTCTGTGTTGAACTGAGACTCGAGGGTCTGGCCATAGCCTCCATTCTTCAAGTAAATTGATTCAGTGTGTAAGGGGCGGATTCGATGCGTGTTTCTGTAGGCCAGTACCATCAATGAAACGTACAACCAGTCAGTTTCCTATGACACTCTCCCATCAGTAAATGACGCATATTATCACCATCCCTGAGTTAATGCGACGAAACATTGTAGATCGCTCTCAGTGACATTTTGAGCAACAACAAATCAGCCATTTCATCTGTAGCTTCGTATGATGAAACTTCTGCATGCTTCCCCACATTCAGGTGGCCTACTCAATTTGCTATAGCAAAGCTAATAGGTGTACCTAGGATTTTGCAAAAGTTAGTGTTTCAATACATGAAAGATGTCAACAACCACAAGAATGTGGTGGCGGACGAGCAACTTCTTCACATTTACAGGTACTCATCACTTCCAATAATATTACACGTGTGTGTAATATTATTTCGTATAGATGGATTTGCAGCACCGACTCGGCGCTCTATGACCCGGGCATCCACCGAATAGTTATCAATTTGATGGAAAAGTTTTTGAAAATTGTAGTTCAATTCAACAGATGCACCCAACTAATGAAATGATTCGTGTAGTTGTTTGTTGAGCTGAAAAAACTCAAGTGTCAAATTATTCATGCAGACTTTTACCACATGGTGATCAGCTCTCCAAAACTCGAGCAACAGCACGCCTGGATGAATATCTCCTATGTGATCAAATACATTCTATCTCAAAACTTGTTCAGTCACATCAATCTTATTCCTGTGAAAGCCTGGAGACATCTCTTGTGGAAAGATAAGGTCACTTTTGCGTCTCACACATCCTCGTCATACCGCTTTAGTATAACCACGGTGGAATTCAGTGTGCCATTCCGGAAGTGTATCAAGAGGGCTTCTTTGGCAACAAGAACAACTCGGCAGTTTCCAATGACGATGAGAGCAATGCAATTACTTCCGCAACTAGCAACGACCCATCGTTCTACCAAGTGCTCATCTGTGTCGACACTGTCGTTATTTTAACTGTTCAAATGTAGATCGAAATTAATTTTGATGTGTGCAATAAAATCAAAGATATTGGACAGACCCACGATGCCTTCAAAGTCGCCATCTTACTGTACAGTTCGGGCTGTATACTTGTTTAGATTGTTATCGGAAGTTTCATTGACTATTCGTGCAAGTCACTGGACAAGTTGCTCCAATCCAATCCACATGAAGTACAGTCCACACTGCTAGTCACACACACCGAAGAACGCGCTTCATTCCTAAGGACTGAGTTGACCGTACAACTGTTTGAAATTATCAACGACCTCTACTACCACCACACGTCACTAGAACCCAATCTCAATAACGTCTCCTTTGGCTTCATTCTAATAGTTACAGCTGTAATAAACACACACCGTGTTGGTGGAGTTAGTCACGATTGATTGTAGGTGTTACAACTTGATCAAAGCATCGAAGAGACTGCTCTCGACGTGAGAAGGAAACTACTCAAACGAATAGAAATAAGTGAATTTGCCTTCGACGAGAGTTGTCTGCTGGACGTCTACAATTTCAACTTGGAGCAGGTGTTCTGCAACAATTGCAACTCATGTCACGATTTGGATCTTTTGCGTGACCCTATGATTGCCACTCGGCAGGATGGCACTGTGTCTATTCAATGTGCCACCTGCTTCAAGACGTACGATAAGCTCCTGCTGGAGAACTCCATCCTCAAGAATGTCAACAGTACCATCAGCAACTACCTCCAACAGGACTATGTGTGCGCCAAGTGCAAAAATGTGATGAGCTTCGTGTTGTTTTAGTTGTGTGACATTTTCCGCTGGTTAGATCAGAGACAGTGATATGAAGATTCTGTGCGACTGCGATGGCGGAACATCCATTGGAGGAAACCCCTACTCGCTCACGCTCTTCACTCTGGAGTACATCCAGCAATACTTGAGTTCCATAACGAAGATTGCGGAGTATATATGTTCTTGGAAGTGTTGTCCATAATTTGTTCGTTTTTAGCATGTACAATATGCACACGTTGAAGGAGATTTTGGCCAACATTAAACACCCTTAATATTAATATGATGCTAGTTTTATTTGTGTGTTTCATATTTACACACTTAACATAGTGTTCTCTGTCGCGTTTTGCTGCGACTTTGACCAGTGGTCTCAAACTTTTTACTGTCGGGGTGCACTTAATAAGACATCACAAATATTTGCCACCCCGCTTAATTATAACATAGTTCTAATATCTACAATTGAGTTAAATATACAGAAATAAAACACGTTTAATAAAGGAAGTGGCTATTCTCATGGACCAAATTAATTCATTATCTCCAGTTTGACTTATATTTAAGTATTTATTGCTCATCTGTAGCGTTCTCATACGACACAAATAATCACATATGGTAGATTCTGCAATTTAGGCACTATAGCTTTTCTAGAAATAGGTTTTGGCGAGATTAAAAATGGCACTCGCGCACGCGTAAATGTTTTTTTGGATTAATTTAATCCGTGAGAAAAGCGACGGCCCTTTCCAAAACAACTAAACATTAGGTTTTACTTCCAAAGCTGCGATCTTTAAGTTGTTCATCAGTGCCAACATTACCCGAGCATTTTTCAATGAGAGGGAGAATATTATGCCCCAAAGTACTGCGAAACGCTGGGTTGTTAATGTGTTAGAGTTGAAACAAGTGCGCACAAACAAACTCCTTCAATAACTTCAATATACTAAGATTTTGAACCACCATGTAGTTTATTGGAAAACTTTTTTTTACACGCGTTAACTAGTGCAGCATCGATGTTATCGCCAGACACACACTCGAGATGATCCTTCACATGCTTACTAAATAGGTCATTGAATTAACGAGAACAACAACGCATTGTACTACTCATCGTTGGTAAGACTTTTGAGGAATAACGCAATGTAGTTGATAGCGGGTTCGTCCTCAGGCCAGCTGTTTTTGAGTGAAACCAACGCTTTGGTGGCTTGCATGATGGTGGTCGGGCTTTTGTCCACCGAAGTGAGCTCACTAATGGCAAATAGAACGAAACGCTGATGGGGCGGTGCTATCTCTCTAAGTGTGAGAGCGCTTTTGTAGTAGAACAACGCCTTATCGATATTCTTCAGTTTTTTTTCGATGAATGCAGCCAACTAAAAATCCACGTAAACGTGTAGTTGTTGAGTATTGGACTACTGTGTAGATGTCATATTTTTTGTCATTAGCGAGATAGTTATTGGACACAACCAAAGTGACCAGTATTGCAAGATTGTTGGACAAAGCGCCACTATCGACGGCTTTCCTACAGCATACATCGACGTATAAGCGAGCAATTTTCACCATGTGAATGTCCAGTTCGTATTGCTCCAACTTATCCATAAGATCACAAGCCAAGTCAATATCGTTGTTAGTGATGGAGCATTGAATTAGAAGAAGAGTGAAGTGACTCATCGTCTCACTGGTGTCATCCACAAAGAGCGTGTGGTGGAAAGTGCGGAGGAAATACTGCTTCAGTGTACTGAAATAGCGGCGGAAATGACTTGGACGTTTGAAAGAGAGTTTCATCAGCCATGTGAGTACGGTGGTGGCTGACGTGAGTTCAGTTGGATTTCGATGTAAAAATGAAACCACCCGAGCAAACGAATAGTCCACATTTTCGAATAGATCAAAGAGAATCATAGTTTGATCGAGACTTTTGTGTATCTATGTGTCCCCACGGTGAATTCAGTTGAAAGATCAATACTCATGTGTGTATCTACCGTTAATTTGGGAATCGATTTGAGCACGTTTTCCACTTGAGAACAAAACTAACAAAAATCATCTAACAAAACGTAACAAACATAAGCAGTACGGTTGTGTTTTTCAAAAATAGCAAAGACGCTGCTACAATCTGCTGATTCAGCATGCTGGTTGGAAATCTTCACCGCGTTAGAACAATTTAAAGTAACAAACTTTACTTGTGGAGATTGACCATGAACAAACTGATGAGATCTTTATACTTTCTGGTTTTTTTGAACACAAAGAACAGCGGAAGCGAGCAATAAAACTGATGAAACTTGTTGTCTAATAGGTAGTTTTATTTTGAACCAACTGGCCAAGTACCAGAATTGTTGACAAATGAAACCAACTTCATGAGCAAATCAGTCGAATAAATGCCATTGAAGACGATTTCGACCATCACATGCAGCACAACAGCAGCTACGGCACCGCAACTTGATTTCAACCCAATGACCGAATCGTCCTTGAGTATTTCGCCAATTTGACCAAGGTGCAATTGGTTGTTGAGACGACACTCACAAAGACAAATCAAACATTTCAGTTGAAGGTCGTTAGAGTTGGTTTTTTGGTGGTAGTTAGGCATGGCTTCCAATGCCTTTTCAAAGTCTAATTAAACATACGTATGATCGTGTTCAAAGTTGACACCTACAGTATTTGGCCTTGTCGTACATTTGGCATCTATAGAAGTTCATTGCAAAAATGATGCACCTTTCGTGGAACTGCTCAATCATTTCTTTGTTGACAGTTTTCTCAAAGTTGGAAACCATCAGCGATCCTTTGTTCACAAAACTAATGCAACGACTTCACTTAGGAGTGTGTCCATTTGACAATAGTTACAAGCATAGATAGAATGCCAAGACGGTCAACTCCAGTGTGAGATAACAGTGATCAAGTCTAATCGTACGTTTCAGTTTAAAGCTTCAATGTACAATAGAGGTACTTGAGCACCAACGAATACGTTTCCATAGGTCCCAGCATGATAGCTTTCAAAAGCAAACTGTTGTAACGAACGTTTTCAGAGTGTGGACATAAATCTACAAAAAGTAAAACTGGCACAAATATTATCCACTGTCACCCAAGTAAGCATCGATGTCATTGATGACCGAATTCATACGCTCCGGCGTCAGATGCTTGTTATTCATAATTTCAACCATGAAAGAGTTGTTAGCAAAGATGCCGTTTTTAGAAACCATCTCAATGTGAATGATATCCAGTGCAGATTTTAGAGCGAGGATTGAAGCTTCTTTCTAATGGTACAATAGATGTCAAGTGCAATAGCAACTAGCCCAAATACATGAAATCCCAATGTGATGGCACTCATTAGATAGCCGAAGCATTGGTACTTGGTTTCGACACTTTGTTCCGCAGTGGAATACTGACTCAGTAGGTATTTGCCCAGCCATGCTCCGACGTTCTTATAGGAATCAGTGAGCACGCTATTGTAAAGTGTTTCCGCTGTCTATACACACACACAACATCAACATCTCTACACTAATAAACGCCTACTTTCAACGCATGGTGTGTGAGGTAACAATGGGCGAGATTACATCCGGCATTGGATGCCAACTCTTCCTTTTTCCAAAAATATATCAACTGACGACGAGTTGTGACCGAAATACCTTTTGGGATAATGCCAGTGCTGCCAAAAAGACACTGTGGACCAATCTAACGTCAGCTTCTACAGCAGGCGAATTTAAACAAGGCAAAATTAGACGGATGGTTACCAGAGTGGTAGAGGTGGCAGCCCAGATCATTCCATGCAGTCACGTTTTCGTTGTTTAGAAGAACAGAAATGACCAACTGTTCTAGGCAATCACTGCGGTATCTATTGAGTTCATCGAGTAGATCGCTGTTGTCGGGATCAACCTAAAGCGCGCTACTAATTATAACTGCGACGTTAAATACCGCCATATCGAGCGCGTTGAGGTAGCTTCTCGCAAGCAGCCATCGCAAGTGCGACGATGTGGGTTGTTGGCCAGTGATCTTTTCGGAGACACTACAAAACATTTAATGTACACTAGCTATATGGCTATAGGGACGAAGGTGCTCACTTAATTGCTTCTCTGGCCAAATCCATTGGAGTCAAGACGACATCAGATGACTCTACAAAAGTACATTGACTATAAGTACAAGTGATATTGCAAGTGAATTTAGAGATAAACTGTGCAAACTATCCAATGCCAATTTAATCAAAACTAAAGGAGGGGAAATATTCACACCGGACGTTGATTCATCGGTTGAAATAAAACAAACTTAAGCAAAATGTGGGTTGGTATATTTTTAATTAAAGGAATAGTCACAACAAAGTATTGCTTAGTGGCAGAATTGTTAGTTTCGCTATTTTGCGCCGCGGTCAATTTATTACTACACTTTTCCTCCTTAATTGTTATTTAACACAATAAAAAGGAAAACCAGAGATCAGATCAATAGTA
This sequence comes from Merluccius productus, assembly GCA_027122695.1. Taxonomy (NCBI): domain Eukaryota; kingdom Metazoa; phylum Chordata; class Actinopteri; order Gadiformes; family Merlucciidae; genus Merluccius; species Merluccius productus. The sequence goes on from JAOPJI010062305.1 coordinate 13,487, forward strand.
TAATTTGTAGTGCAAATTTCGCGATTTATTTACTTTACACAATATAGTCACTGCACAAAATAACAGGAAAGTTTTTCATAAAATAGAAAGTTGCGTTCGTTTAAATTCAGTTGATAATTTGTCATTAAATACAAAAAGCTTTACTCAACCAACCATTTTGACATCTTGTGATGCTTTGACATTTTGTATTTTATGCAAATTTGTACGTAAATTAATCGTCCAGGTCTGCGTGCGCACATTTTGGAAACTATTTATTTATTTTAATTTTTATTTAAGTGGAAAATTAGATGATTTCAAATGTAGAACTGATTAGTACGTTAGCATCAAATCCACTAATTTAAATGCACCAAATTACACTCAACAAAACTCACCTGTTACTCCATGTGGCAAGATAGTAACGATTCAAAGAGTAAATTTAGAAAATTATTGAATTTAAAGTGAGAATACTTTTGCGTTTAAAATATGACAAACTTCGACCCATACATAAATTGATTTTTAAAAGTACATTAGCTTTTTTCTAAAAATGATATAACTTTTTGAACAATCAACCGTTGCAGTGAGATAAACTATGAAAGAGGTTAAATTTTGTTCTTAACTTAATACCATTACAAATATAGAGATCTGACAAACGAATGAATTAACGCGTGTTATTGCATAGTTGAATGGCGTGACAACAAATGAAAGATTGCGAATTTATCGCTGAAGTACCTGCGGGTTCATCACCTATCGACTCATCGCGACCAGATCGACTGTAGTGCACACTGAGCTGAGATGCAACCACGGTGCAATGTACGTGTGCTTCGGCAATGGCCAGTTGGGTCTTTGGGTCGTCATGGCAACCATCAATCAACCTGGTTCAAATAAACCACAGCTTGAAGCACACTACAACTACTTGAAGGAAATATTGAGAGCAGCGACGATGCAGGTTCTGGCTTGATGGATGCTTTTCTGGGAGAACCTCAGTGCGCTCAGACTGAGATATCCTTCGAGCATCCCTGTGTCAATGCACAACAACATATATGACTTGAGAATTAATAGACGTATACCGAATTCGCATTGAACTTTATCGTGGCGAGAGATGTGGTCCATATGGAGTATTTGTTGGAAATGATTGATGGCCTTCTGATAGCAACCCATTCGATAGTGTGTTTTGGCAAGTCTGAACGGGAATATTATTAGAATGAGATTAATCATATGGAGGGGAGGTCAATTACAAAATGAGGCCGTAGATGACAGTCGACTGGTCTGAGTTGGTCTAAACACGAGTCACAAACGTAACTTTTGGGCGAATACATTGGCAATGATTTCCTCGGCTATTTGAATGGCGCGCGCGAATGAGTTATTTTTAATGAAAGTCTCGGCCAAGCAAACGAGATCCTCACTAAATGTCCAATTGAACAAAAACCTCGAAACTCCCAGATACACATGGGAGACCCCTAGTTCCGTGAGTTTGGTGAGACTACATTTCAAATGAGAATAGCAGTTTCAAAACTACATTACCGATGAATGGCTAGAGGGAGTTCTTTGTTCTCCAGGTGGATTTCAGCGAGAGTTCGATTGATCCATGGTTTCCTTTAAGTTATTAATAAAAACGATATTATTATTATTATTATTCATGCAATGGAAGCAATATAATTGGTTCTCGTTTGCAATTTATTCTTAACGCAAAAATTATATTGAACCATAGATGCATTGAAGTTTTATGTGGATAAAACAATTTATACACACTCACGAATTATTTCGTAACAATGAAGCATATCAAATTTTAAACTAGTGACGGTAGTAAACTTAATAGGCTGTTTGTAAAACAGCTTGTTCAATTAGGCCTCCATTGCTTCTCGAATGAATGCGCATAAAATGTTTTAGACTTGTTGAGAAAAAAATAGGGTTGAAAAATTGTAGTATACGATGGTTGCGGGGGCTTTGTGGTAAAAATGGCGTTTAAGCATAGTTTGACGGGGCTGTTTTAAGTTTTACTTTAGTTTTTTCAGAGACGAAACTGACATAATAAAGAACTCGAATATATATATCTATATATATATATATTGTATAGACAAATAAAGGGTTACAAGATGTACATTAGACCTCATTTGTGTTAACATCGTTGGTATATCAGAAAAAGATTAAACAATTGATCGAATTTACATTTGTTGTTGAACATTACACTCATACTGGCTTTAAGGTAGTTATATTGAACTTCAAAGAGCTATATGCGTTAGAACACAGAAAGGAATTACTCTTGCTGGAAAGCCTCGTTGTACTCGCAGTCGTTCAGTATTTTCCTCGCGAGGTCCTGCAACTTAATTTAAATGTTGAATCGCCACTGTAACTCACCCAAAGTTTGCACTCCACAAATGCAGCAACAACCGTTTTTATGCGAGTCAGGTGCAGATAGCCCAATGAATACGCGCGATAGAAGCACTGAAGTGCCACTCTACGTCAGACAGATCAAGCGGAGTTTAACAGCAGACCATACTTGACTGATGCGGAGTCCATGTAGAACAGCTGGCCGACACAAAAACAAAGCGCCATAGAATTGGGAGAATCTCTCATCATCTAAACTCCCCCACACGTCCATTCGACAAAAGACAAGTTATGGGTGTTTAATACCTCAATGAGGAACTCGTCGTACACCTGAACCTGGTCGTTTGTGAGCAGGTGGAACGCCAGAGTCTCGCTCAGAAAGTTCATACTGTGTTGATAGAAGAGTCCAGTGTCGTTGATACTGAGGAAAGACGGGTGTTTTTCCATGAGGTAATCAACCACTGTCGATTTTATTGCATCTGTGGCCACAGGTTGGCTTTGCAGCGACCACAACAACTAAACATTTGTGAAGTCACTTGTTCTATTTAGCGGTTGGTGTTTACTTGAATGTAGTCCTTCAATGGAGATGTGGAGAGATGGTTCGATATCATGTCCTATGTGCGTTAAAAGGGGTTCATACAGTTATTATTATAGTATTGATAGTTTATAGTGTTATTTAAAGTAATTATGCAGTAATATTTGTAATAGACGTTGAATTTGATAGACATGGAGATATTTACGTCGACAGAGGTGGATTGCCCCTTGAAAATATGAAGGATAATCTGACAAGCATGAAACTCCTCTTGACAGTATAACAACAAATCCTTGACATCATAAATTGAATGAACAACTAAAGTGCATATCACTTGGTCGTGTGTCTGCAGTGAACTCGCGGCTTCATCAAAAAACCCCAACTTTATGAGCACCAGAACTTTCATCAATCTGATAGTAAATTAAATGCCGCCCTTACACCTACACACCTACAACAACTGACAGTCTATTGAACGCTTCTCACTCAAATCCATGTACACGTTGTTTGAAACTACCAATGTCATCGTTAAAACCACATATTATAAATACTTTGGCATTTGCTATATGCAAGGTGTCTCTCGATAAACCGAGTATAATCACAACAATGAAACAGGCTGACTAAATACGCACACTCGACATAAAAGTACTCGTTGTTGCGAGTATTGATGTCAGATGGTGGCGCTTCGACGTTGCTTATTTCTGGGAGATTTTGGCTGCATATTGATTCGACGCAATGCGAAAAGTACTTCATTGACGACACCGCAACCGAATTAATGTTAGCTGAGTGGCAATGCGTTCTAAAGAAGTTGGTGTCCAACACAGTAGACGGGTGCTTTAAAAGCATGTTGCCGTTGAGTTTCACTACAAACGATTAAACAAGCAGCCGAAGGTCGATTACAAAGCAACGACTTCATTTCGAAAATATTCATGGTTTCGATAACCTGCGTGTCCTTTGGGTGGTCGTCGTAGAGAATATGAATGGCTTCATAGAGACGTTTGACCACCTGCGAAGTGTAAGACTCTATCAGCTGTTTCTTGTCGAGTGTCAAGTTTTCCATTAAACTGGGCACGTCGCCAAGCTCATTACAAGGGATATTCTTCACTTTGGCGATTTCGACGTTTTCATTTCTATGCAGCATCTTGTTCAGGTATCGGAGCAGGATTGTGAAGCTTTTCAACGTGTCGTGAGCGACGGACAAGCTCTCTTGGCGGTGGTCTGGCGCTGACTGATGGATCCACTTGTAGAAGTTCATTTTTAAGTCGCACATCTGCGATAGTGATGAATAAAAATTAAAAATCAACTCGCATAAATAATAAAAATCAAGTAAACGTAATGCGAACCGGTTACCTTCAGCCATTGACTCATGGAATGTTGTCCGATGACGACAGTGTTGTTCGAGTAAAAGTGGCCATTGAACTAAATAATGCTTAGAATGAACCGACCCACGGATATTTCTCTAGATTATCTTTAAATTTACACTCGAACTGTTTATTCGCGCCGCCGGAAGTTTCTCCGTAACTTCGAACTCAGTTATACTTTACAAAACAGCCAGTTCTGGCTAATATAAATGTCAACCTTGTGCTGACCAACGCCCAATAAAAACCTTCGCGCCAAAATTGAAATACTGTTAAGTGTACCAAGCAATGAAAACCCTGATTAACGTGAGCATTGCATTGTTAACCGTTAGAGTGAACACTGAGTAAGATAGATAGCAGTAACTGCTGTTCAGATTAATACGTTCAAGTGGAAAAACTGCAGATTTTTAAAACCTGATGATTGAGAACTGTATTGAAACACACTTTGGCAAACACATCCGTCGACAACTGCTGGTATAACTCAACAACACTCGATCTAAACTCCCCTTCGCTGTAGGTCTGGTAGAATTCGGTGAACTGGGCTACTACCTGCGTACACATACAAGTTCAATACGGGAAGTGTTCAAGTACTGAGTCAATGTCCATCAATTTGAGCAATAGTCTGACCTTTTTCGTCCAATACTTCACATGCTTGTTTTGGGTTCTTCAGACGTGCATATAGGAATCGACACAACAAGCTTACCTCGGTTCTACAAATGGCAGCAAGTGATCGTAAAGCGAGTTCAATTTCAGCGCCGTGGGAACATGAAGTTTTCGTTCGAGTTGGGTTTCATAAATACTGCACAGACCCTACGTTATATTAATGAATATTTATTTAATAATAATTTATTAATAATGGATATTAATTTAATACTAATGAATATTAATTTTATAATAATTAATTTAATAATAATTAATGTCATATCCACTCTGTCAAGTTATCGTCTAAATAATTCAATACGCACTTCGTAAGCCTCAATTGGTATTGAGGTGTCATTCTTGTTGATGGACGTGAAAAACTGGACCGCGTGTTCATAGACGGCCACCGACTCGACCATTCTGGCCAGGTTGTACAGACAAAACCCTTTCATCACGGACACCGTGTAGATTTTGGGGGAGTTGGGCGATTTTACGCCCGTTAAGAACGCCTACCACACAGATAGAACACGGACCTGCCCAAGTGTTATTACCTCGCAGTTGGCGAGGGCGTCGGCGAATTTCTCCTCCTTGATCAAGCACAGTATTTCCTGAACAGAAACGGAAGGCATTTGTTTTGCGTTGCGCGGTCACCTACCAAGGCGAACCTGAAGCAGTAGGTTCCACGGCGTTGAAGCTCAGCGGCGGCTTCTCTGTCATAGTACGTTGGTTAATTGGAACTTGTTAGCACCGTGTTGCAAATATTAGTCAAAATTAAATTACAAGTTTATAGCGCCGCGCGATTTTAAATCGAACAGTGCTGATTGTTTGAAACGACTTTGCGCAAATTGAATAACAAACACAGTTCAAAAATTGAACTTGCACGAAAGCTAAAAACGGAGACTAATTTGCACATTGTTGCGCACGCGCCGAACATTACAAGTCGCCACTAGTAGGGAAACAGTCGAGACAATGGCCGAGAAAGTGGTAGAAAACTTGGAGGACTTTCTCTCTATATCGGAAACGCTCATTCGCGGCGGCATATTTGACGAGAGCGAATTGAGGTGGTTGAGCGCTGTGTTATGTGGGTAATGGCGCGCTGTTTTAGACAAATAGTGCAGCAGAGAACAAAGCACGAGTACCGTATTTGCAAGAGACGCCCACAGAAGGAGGATTTTCTGTCGTATATAAAGGTATTTGGTGGCTGTTTGTACTGGTTGGATACACGAAATGTAGTATGACTCGGCGTTGTTGTTGTTGATGAATAAAAGAATAAAGGTAATTCGCACTTTTAATTGAACTTATCGCGCTCCGGTCATTTTTTCAGGGACACACACCAATATAACCTTAAAATGCGCGGAATTGTGTAAAATGTGCGTTTCCGAGAGTAACTGTTAAAGTAGTTAACCTTCTGTGTAATGTCATAAGAGAACTCGTCAAATTTTGCAGAAAAAGATAATCGCGCTGCAAACGGACTCGCGAGCTTACTGTATTTACAGCATATTAATGTGGGTGTTGACAGAGTGTATTCTAACGTCTGTTTTACGCGCACTACTGTATTTAGTTTGTGCGCACACATTGTACAACAACATTGTTTTTTATCGCTCAACTTGACAATCCCTCATAATTAACCCTAAATTTTGAGCCGCTACGCACCCAAATGAATAGTTGCATGTGTGTTTGACCGAGAAATTACAAAATGTCGCGTTCGCCTTTAGTTTAATTTCTAAACGATCACTGGGCGCGAAAAAGTTCACATGTGTTGAGTAGAAACTGAAATTCGCCCATGGAGACGCTCTCCTCTCGCGCCAGTTCGAACGCCTGCACTACATGTTCAACGTAATTTGGTGTTGTCCACCGTCTTCAGCTGATCTTTTTTAGAACTATCACAAGAAATATCGAGTTGGTTTTTTCGGACGCTCGTCGTTGTTAATTTTTTTAAGAACGACCTCGAGATATACGACCAGCACATTTACTTGTGCTACAGAATGGTAATCGAACGCAGTGTCAACTTTAAATTGGCATTGAGAGTAGAACGAAAATGTGACGCTGTCCCAAGTCGTTTCGGAGATGCTGCGCACAAACATGCAAAGTGTTGGTATTGGACGTTGTGGCGAACGCCGTTAGTCACGTTGACGTTATGTAGAAGCGTGGAAGACGGCTTCCAAGTGGTACACAATGAACAAGAACCTGGAAATGTCCGAGAAGCTCTACGAGAAGGCCGTCGTTGTCCTCAAAAACAACGTCGATTTGTGGATAGCGGTAATGGCGAGTGTCGTGCCACCTTTTCTTTACGCGAGTTTAGTTGCTAGAGTTCAGACTGTTCAAAGTGGTGCATGTACGGCTGTTTTGAACCAACCCTACGCTCATTTACACCCATCTTTAGAACAACAAATACGATAACAATAGGCGTCTCGAAGTTGTTGCTGAGTTCGTTGGGGATGGATTGAAAGCTTGTCATTGTATTACTACACTATTTTAGCATGATTGGTGTGTGCACGATAAGAACAAATTAATGCTGCTGTAGACCACCCAAAAGTCCTCACATTCGTAGTGGACGCCACTAAAAGCCAAATGTTTCATTATGAGTTGCTATTGAAGTTGTTCGAAAAGTAAGACCACGCGTGCGTTCTCCTGTAACTGGCTGACGTAGAATAAACGACGCCGACCAACTTACTCCTGCCCTGCTTAAAATCCTGGCTTGGGCCATGTGCAAGTGCCCTTTGGAGATTGACACCACACTTTTGGGTATTTATTATGGAAGTGGCTATTCTCGCGGACCAAATTAATCCCTTATCTTCAGTTTTAGCTATTCCTATACTTATTATTTATGGACCCTAAGAGCGCTCTTAGTGGCCTCAAATAATTATATACGATTGATTCTGAACCCTGTATCCTTTCTAGAAATAGGGGTTGATGAGATTAAAAATGGCGACCGCGCAAGCGTACATGTCGTTTTGGATTAATTTTGTCTGTGAGAATAGCCACGGCCATTTATTGCCCCAGTTGAATTTCCACGTGTAAACCCGCTCAATTCAAATGTAGATCGTGTTATTGGCATCAAGAAACTCTTCACTCAAGGCCACGCACCACCACCCAAAGACGCAACTAGTACCTCGTTGAAGCGCCATTGTATAACCACCGCACGTAGAATGTCTAGATTGGATCACACTTTTCTCGCAAACAATGTTGTTTCTGTTCAAAGAAAATGTTGACCAACTGGATGTGCACACGGTAAAGTCACGTTGACGTGTTTGTTTGACGTCTTCAAGGCCGATAAAACTGTAAATCAAATCAAGGCGCTGTACGAAGCCTCAAACCTCGTCGCCTTTCCTTACTCGTGCGATATTGCCGTCACCATCTTGAACATGTACGTAGTGGTGTGGGAGCAGTCAAATGTCGATGCAACTGACCACATCTACTGTTTGTTGGAGGAGTTTTGTGGAGCATTTAACGACTCGGCACTTTGGTTGTTGTACTTGAACTTCCAGTCAAAAAATCTCGAGACTCTGAGTGACATCACTCGTTGGTTGACCATCTTTGCTCGAGCGGGAACTCATCTCGACGGCAAAGACGCTGAGATATCAGTCTCCGAGTTGATCCATCAAATAACGTCTATTGCCAACAACAGCGACGAGACGAACGCAGCTGATGGAAAAGTCGAGTCTTTTTTTGTCGATTTCATCCCACTTTTCCACAAATTCCATCCCACTTTTACCAACCGTCTGCTGGCGGCTGTTCTTCCTTTGATGTGCTACGGTGATCACGTTGCGCAACTGATACATCCGTTGATCAATGTCAACGATGTCAATGTGGAATTCATCGAGCGTTTGGCCGACTTTTTAGTGTTCTCAACTGCTCACGCCAATCGCAACCAGTATGTGTCCTTTTTGAAGCGGCTCTACGAGCTGATGGTGTCGAAAACATCCACCCACCACCACACAATCGTCAGCGACTGGCTCTCCTACATTAGGTTCGAAAAACGTCTCTACAGCCTCTCGTTCGCAGATTCGTTGTCCCAGGTGAACAATCTCTACAATAGAGCATTAAAGTCGCTGGACAGTGCGTTGGTGGAGGACTTTGTCACAAGATACACGCTCATGAACGCCACTGCCAGCGAAATTTAGTGTGAAATAGATTTAGTTGTTAGGTGTGTTTTTGACTTTTCACTGCAACTCACAACGACTTTGAGGTGCTGCGCATGCGTGTATAACAACAGCGCGATCGATTCTTTTTATGTAGCACCCAAATTTGTAGCAAATGTAAAATAGACGCACAACATTGTCATTTGACGAAGCTTTAGTGTTTTAAGACCTCCCTAAAATTTGGCGGGAAACCATAAAATTTAAATTGAGACATTTTTAAGTTCAACGAAAGTCCAATTTCGATTTGATGAGCGTAGCCTTTGTTGTGATTTGCCGTAGTTACTTTTATTATTATGTAAAACGTTAATTTTATTAGTGTCTTTTTTTGGAAATAGCATTTATGGAGGCGATAAATAAAAGATTGATCAAACGACAATTTTGCTATTTTATTGTGATGAAATACTATGCTACAATTAAAAAATTGTAAGAAATTAAATATGGCGTGACTTGATTATTTTCTTTATTTAAATCAACATATCGTATGCATATTTTCAAACAAGTTGAATTTTTATTCCGAACTCAGAGGAGTGAATCGACTATCGGACATCCATAACGCTTGTACACCTTGCACGCGGCTTAAGTTGAGCTTACATGGAAAAGTTATGACATGAAACAATAATTGGCAAGTTTGCGAGATTCTTCTGTGATTATGTGCCCCTCACAAAACAACAAAAACTTAAGCACCCTTTGATTCGTAGTACAACAAGTAACGAATTATAATGGAGCAAGATATTTGTTTGGAAGCCTTTCAACAATTAAAAGCAATAACCCACAACAAGTAACACCGAGTTTCACGTTTGGCGCACAGAAATTTTACATCAAAAAGTAAGGTATGAGAGAGTGAAAAATGAGACAGCTTCATTAAAATAACTATAAAAAATAATAGCTAGAATTTTAGACGACAATATATCGATCGATGGGCGTTTAGACTAGACTGGAGGTCGGTCGAACCCCTGGAAAACACGCTTGAATTCGATAGGCTCGTTGCCCATGTAAATGGTTCTCAGAGTTCTGGGGACCGAGTCGGGATCTTGGGCCAAATGTTGCAGATATACGGGTGCCAACTTTTTGGTGAGTTTCACTTCAAGAGTACTAGCACTTTCGCCAATCCACATGAACAACTATAACCCCACATTAACACCGCGTCTACACACATGCAACAATACTTCATCTCCAGAGTCAATCATCATGACGTCATCAAACAAAAGGTCAACCTGACAAAAGTCGGCACAGCGTTCTCGAATGGCATAGAAACCTTGATCATTTGTGCACCGGAAAAGACGAGTGGAATTCCTCAAGTAGCAAGTGTGTTGGTAGTCCTTTCGACCACCGATAGCGTCCCAGAATGCGTCGGGCTCCTGCGATTCGTCGACCAAAAGCATAGCGTAGTTGTAGTCACTGCAGAAACGTTCGCCATACTTGACTGCCAGTTTGGCGTCGTGCTCATCGCAGTTCTCTCCAACCCAAACATACACTTGGCCGCTGGCGCTCGACTCCTCCGGCTTCACAACAACGTAAGCAAATTCGGTAGACAGATATCTCGCGTCGACGTCGATTTCCACGCAACGGCATGTGATAAACTCGGCCATGGATCTAACTTGGTACATGTGAACGGTGTCCACACTGGGTGTCTCGTCGGCGTTTTTGGGCGATTTCACCGGGCGATCTCCCTACAATTCGTTTGTCAATAATGTAGGTGTAGTTAACTGCTAGTGGAAAATATTCAATCGAGCGATCAAAACAAGTGCCACAATGAGATGATACCCTGTGGTAGATTAAATTGCCATAGAAAAGCCCCAGAAAAGTCTGACTCTCTTGTTGCTGTTTGATGCGTTCCACTTCGATATCCGCCTTTATTGACACTTGGAACTTTTTCTGCAGACTAAAGATAAACTCGATCGCACTTTTCAAATGAGTGCAATACATACCTGAAACTGAAAAGTAGCCAACCCTTCTTGGAACAATGTTTTCCCTACACACGCGCGCATTAAAAACAACTTTTTCAGCAACCCCCATTCGTTGGCGCGTTTTAATGAGTTACCTCCCAAAAAAACACCGTATAACTTGGTTCATACGCGACCCCCTCAACTTCGTCATACTCGCTCAACTTACAAAGGAACACGTAACAACTGTTGCTATAGAAATGACCTAAATCAACACAATTTTCTCGCGCCGGCCGGCAACAAAGGCATACCAAACTGCTCGGGTTCAAGTTTGACGAAGTTGCGATTATCAAGAACGAACCCTTCAATGCTGATGAGTCGCGACTTCAGCTCATTCAGTTCGTTCATCTAGTTACAATCACCACTATGAGTTATCGTGAGATGCAGCAATAGGGTTACAATTTCGTCAGGCGCGCTCAGTGGCGTCCTCGCGAGAAAAATTGGGTCGACGTCGATTTTGGGCAGATTGAAATCTTCGTGTGTGAACAGCTTTTTTTCAGTGTTTGATTTCTGTTTACTGGATTTGAGCTAAAATGTGGCGCGATTTCATATAGCAGTCGGTTCAAAAAGCAAACGTATTACTCCATTTTTCTTAGAGACCGCTTCAGCACTCAGTGTGTAGTTGGGGTCGATGACATCATTCCAAAGGTTGAAAAAGGATTTGAATACCATGGGTTCAAGTCTACATCATTGAATAATTTCATGGAGTTGGCTCATTGATGGTTAAAAGGTTGACGTGGATTTAACTGAAAGATAAACGCTAAAGTGCTCACTACCCTTCCACTATGGTGAAAATCTGACACCCGGGCGGTCTGTTTATCGCCTCTTGCAAAACACATGCCACATGATAGGCGATATCTCGATCCTTTTGCTCAGTGAGGTGTCCTTGCCACACGTACAACTCCATGTAAGCGTCCATAACGTAGATCTGCGACGGCTTGAGCATTTCTTTGTAGAATTGTTGTCTTACAGGGTGCACTGCAAAACGAAGATAACCCAACATGGATGAGCTCGAACATACCTTGACTCAAGTAGACAAAACCTCTACAAGTCTGAAAATTAAAAAGAGTGAGTCTCTTGTCAAAATTGGTCGGAACATAATCGAAGTCGCCATATAAGGCAGACTCTTTTTCGAAGTCGGCAATGAAGTCAGCAGGTTCGTTTCCCTCCTTAATTAAACCAACCCGCTATACAATAGTCCATTTGAAGATGTACGATGACAGTGACGATTTCGGCGTGGCCTTTCTTGTCATTTTTTATCATCTTTTCGAGGTACAATCTGCCAACCCATCAAAAACTCGAATGTAAGCTAGTCGAGACGTACCTGATTTTATTTCTCAGAATCATCTTGGTGCTGGCGCCACACCACATGTAGAACTTCACATTGAGGTCGAATATGAATATGCTGCGACTATCCAGAACTGATCTCATCATGGGCACCTGCGTAAATTAGTTTGAGTAGTTGGTGAAATGGTTGTTACTCTACGAATCTCAAATGAGTTGGTTGAAAGGGAGGTGATGTGGAGAAGTCGGGGTTGTGGCCGCTAAATTGAGTGATAAGTTACTGTCCATTGTTGTTAAATAAAACCACATTATTGCACAATAATTTAATTGTCGAATTCTGATGGTATCATACAATACTTATTTATTTAGCTAACCTGCTATAGGTTATCTATTTGCTCTGGTCATAGTGTTTAACACATAAACAGTAAATGTCATTAGACGACGTTGATTATGAAATTACCACGAGAAAATAATAATGTCGTTATGACCTAAAAGTTTAATTATTCTGACTTTGATATAAACCTAATCATTCGATTTTCTAAACTGCATGTAAAGATTCCAAATAAAATTGACATTAATAAAGCGGATTAATTTCAAATTGATTTGAAATGAGATTGAACCAAAAGAATTGCCAAAACACCTAGTTTCATAAGTTGATGTGAAAATGTTACTGGGGCAATTATTGAATTTGTCGGTACTAAAAATTAATCAACGCGTGGCAATAAAAATCTTAAAGTAGATCAATAGGGTGTAGTTAGATGGTTCGATCACTGGATTGATTTCGAATTTTAACTATGAACATTTAACAATGAACATTGGAGAGCATGGTTGCATTTCAGGAATTCAAAAATAACAAAAGTTGTGCGAAATATCGACCGGGCTATTTCTCCATTATCATGAACAAATACTTATTGATATTCCAACCATAGTTTCTAAAATTTGCGAATAAAATAATTGCTTTATTATAATTGGATTATATTTTTGGAATAAAAAATGATGCATTCAGACGTAATAACTAACATTTAACTAAATAGTTCTACACACAATTTTTTATTTATGTTTCCTTTATATCAGTAGTATTGTAAAGTTAGCGACAAAGAAAAAAAATATTTATGCGTGCGCAGTTTACATCATACGAACAAATACTTTATGTAACGATAATGAACATTTAACTATATATTTCTACACAGCATTTTTTAGGTATGCTTCCTTTATATCAGTAGTATTGTAAAGTTGGCGTATAAAGAAAAAAAATGCTTGTGCGTGCGCAGTTTACATCAGACGAACAAATACTTGATGTAAAGATATATAGTGATTGATAGATGTAGTGGATGTTTGTAATGATCAACATCACATGAGTTCAACACCAAATGACCGTTAATGGTTCTTAATACAAGCCAAGTTTTAAATAAATTAAAAAAACTGGAATAAGTGATGTCAATGTGTTAAATTCGAAGGTTACTATGGAGCAAAAGTCATTTTGGTCACTCCAATTTCAAACCCTTTATCAAAGCAACCAATTTTAAATCAGGTTTAGTAAAATATTTTCCTACAGCGTTTTACTTCTTATTTGAGTTCATGTTTAAAAGGTGACATGTTTTGCCAGTTGTGCAAATCGGACAAATTGCCATCAACAATAATTTGTAAAATTGGAATCTTACTTGTTTCTTGGCAGTGACAAAACTAGTCTGCGTCCCCATGGCCTCTTGAACGTCGAGCGCCCCACCAAACACATTGAGAAACTCTGGCGGTTCCTGGCCTTGTTCGACCCGCTGTAAACAAAACCCAGCTGAAACGTGCAAAATTATCAAGCGTTACAGCCGTGAGATTGGTGGTCTTAACAAGACTCCTCAGATTGACAGCGTGCATGGCAGCACATGCCATTTTTTCGAGCTAACCAAAAAATGAATCGATTCCCCAAAGCCTTAAACATACGGGAGCGTTTTTCCCAACCCACACATAAATATAGTGTTGGAGTATGTTAAGTGCATCCATGCAGTTCTACAAAAAGAGCCCACATCAACCCACACGAAAATGCTTCTTAATTACATCCAACACAATGTAGCAATCTCCCGTGAAGAAGGTGGAATTGAGCGCACTGTCGATAAGAGCAGGGTGGAATGATTCGATGTGGAATTTGAACACGCCTACTTCTCTCGTAACATGCTCAGGGAACAGCATTTTGACGTCTATTTGAGTTTCAAAGGACCTGAAACAACGTTCACTCAACCACCCGTGTAATTTGTAGTTCAAATACTGGTCAACAAAAGATTTATGGAGTGAAGCAGGCAGAGGAGGCGCCTCAGGCACCGCCAACACTTCAGTTTTCTCGCCTACGTGTCTACTTGTTAGTAAGGCGTAGCACTTGGCAATTACTAGTGGAGTCGGATTTCTAAAACACAAGTCAAGGTAGTGGAAGCAACAAAAATACCATTTTCATCTTTTTCGACTCAACATCCATGATTTTCTAGGAAAACATCAGAGGTGCAATAGGGAAGAACAACTTGAAGTTCAGATTTGTCTTTTATCGCACCTAGCGTCATTTGTTCTTTCTTAAGAAAACGCCAGTTATTCAGTATTCAAGCGCCCAAATGAAAATACTTCTTTTTGTATCCTTAAACGTTCCCGCTCTATAAAATTCGTCCATAAGCACACGAGTCACTGGCATTGCAACTGTACCTTCATGTTCGAGTTTGAACTTTTGCTTCAGCAACGTTATGACCATATTTTTGACATTGTCATAGGAAAAGTTCATGCCGCGATATTCGTCGCTGTCGAGTGAGGGGCGCTTCGGCATGATAAGATGGGGGTTGTTGCGGTAATCAAAAGTCTACACTCTTCTAAGAAGAAGAACGACAAACGTTGCAAACCTTTAAGTTTTTCAAATAATGAATTTCCTCGGGGAGCGTTTGAAGGTCGTTGTCGTTTATGGTGAGTGTGTGAAGACCGCTGCACTGGCACAGCGATTTGGGTATGGAGGTGAGTTGATTAAATGCGCACATGAATGTGGTCTAAAGTCAGCTGGTTTAAAGTGAACACTAGTGGGGGACTCTACGAGATTTTCCAATTTGTCGAAACTGTCGGGGATAGTGTACAAGTTGAGTCGGTTATCTAAACAGCATCGGTCAGTTGCGCTCTTCAAAACGACGCCCACCGTTCAAGTAGAGGCTTTTCAAGCTGAATAGGTCGGTAATAGCAGACTATACAGAATATGTTGAAATTGGGCAGTATGACAAAACCGGAGATACCGGCAAAGTATCCAGTCTATTAGAAGACAGACTCAGATTGGTGAGTTGGGCTAGTTGGGCTGTGTAGAATTAGCAGGTTAACAACAGTCGTTCAACACTCAAACCCACGTACATATTTTGGAGGAAATGGACGATATTTTGTTGTGCGACACATTGAGTCTTTTCAGTGTGTTGATTTCATAGATGGACAGAGGGACTAAAGCAAGTCAACGTCACAACTGTACAATAATGTTATTTGCCAATGGTGCGCTGTGAATGCAACAACTATAAATTACTCTCTTTCAAGCCGTTGTAGCACAAATTCAACTCTACAGCATACATCAGCTAAACTATAAAAAACTGCCGTCCCAAATACCAATCAAATTGCTCAGAGGGCAGAACATAGTGAAAATGTCCGTTTCATCCGCCAACTTCTGCAACTAAACACCAACATCAACCCATCCCCTATCAAAGTGTGGCTACATTCACATTGGACAAATCCAGTATTTTAAGAGAAGACAAGTTGAAAAATGCACTATAATTGAAGATCGCCCAAATTTAAATTTGGTTGTATCAATTACTCAGTATCCATTATTCTAATTGGATTGTAACTCAAGTTCTATTTTAGGTCAACATTTCACACGAACACAAAGTGCTAACCAAGTGTTGCAGTTCTCCGACAAAAATATTGAGCGGTATCTCTTCTATAGAAACGTGTCAACACAGCAACACTCTGCGAAAAGTCAACCCAATAAATTGTGCGACAGGTTCAAGTATCGTAATTGTTTCATATCGTTGAACAGCTAAATACACTCGGTTTATACAACGAATCAACATGTTCGAGTGTACATCAGATTCCATAGTTACGATGCTACATTGAGCGAATATTACGACTGTGCACTGTGATGAATTACTTGTTTTTGGAGAGATTGAGCACAATGAGACTATGTTGATCCCTAACAGAGGTGGGTACTTGCTGGAGTTTATTTTCCGAAAGATCCTACGTGATTCCGGTTGAAAATGTGCAGGTCAACACGCCTTACAATGGTTTCAAGTGAGTCATTTCGCTTCAAGTAACTATCCAACGATTCAACTGTCAGTTGATTCTTCGACAACTTCAAAACCTATCGGAAATTAGGTGCGAATAAACACGGCGTGGAGACTTTGAGTTGGTTTGGCTGCTCGGGTTGAGTATCGGGCAAAAACTCGAGGTTGTTGTTTCTGCAGCTAATTTCCTCCTGCGCATCAATTCCGTTGACAAAAAGAAAACTTATTGCAATCTACCAATTTGTGGAACTGAGACAGAAATCCGAGACTGGATAAGTTGGTATAGTCGATTTTAATTGATTCCAAATTGTGCATTTTTCCACTCACATTAGAAAACCACTCCTACTCACAAGTAAACACCAGAGCTGTGCACTCAACAACTTACATTGCTGTCGTAGTTTGAGAAATCTATTCCCAAAATACTCTGGTAGTAGTCCTTCATGTGTTGCAACAGAAAAGTTTATGGAGAATGCATGCGCCGTCAAATAATACGACTGCTTGGCAGTCGCAGTGTTATTTGCGAGAATGACGTTTCTTTTGCACTGTGGCTGGCATGAAAATTGTGTGTTATGGATTAGGCCATTCATTGGCACTTTATAACGGAATTTTAAGTATTAATTTCGGTTTGAGCTTAAACACACCCTTAAGTGGTAAGTTGGGATTCCCAACGTCGACCTATGAAATGGGTGTTTAAAGCGATCTCTAGTACCTTAGGGATTTTAATCGAACGGCACTAGTTCGACTATTGTCTGTGTTGGGTCGATTCGTTCCCTTATATATCTTACCAACATCTCGGCTAGTGGAGTTGCAGAATCTCTTTTGGGCAGGTCTCGTCAGAATTGTTGGGGGTTTTAATACGGTGGGTTGCACAAGTCGAATTAATTTGGTGTTTTTTTGGAAATAACATCACCATGGTGACTCGTAAAAACCAGTGGTTGTAGGTGGAGATGATTGTCGGGGTTTGCATTATTTACGCGAAGGGGAATTTTCGCAATAACAATAATAAATACACAATAATGATGTTGTGGTTGATCATTTGGTGTAGGGAATAACGCAAAACATTGCACACATCGATCACAACTGGTTTCGCACACTCTTATTATTTGATTAAGAACCACTTGCTAAATGTTTGTTCAATCGTTGTAAATTTAATGCATGCATATGATAAAAGGCAATGGGCTCGAAAATTAAATTTGGACAATAATTATTAATTTAACGAAAATAACCGAGTCATTACCAGTTAAATTGAAAATAGCAATGAACTGAATCTGAACACTTCAAGTGTAATTTATTGTAGTGAGATTCGATCTACTATCGATATCTACTGTATCTAAAAGATCAGTGCCACTTTATTTGTGTGACCATAAGTACGCATGTCTGAATTCTTTTCTTTCAGACGCACACTTTACAACACCACTGTTATACTGGACAACTAGACGAAATTGATAGATTTCATTTAAATAAATTAAATACTTTTACTACGATGATACGCAATAGTTTTGGGTTGGTTTGCAAAAATATAATCCGATTATAAAGTCAACTAACCCGATTATAATAGAAAACAGCTGTTAGAAATTTACGTAAGTGCAGTTTGCTTTGTAGTTACAGTATTAACCTTTGTGACCAATAGCATTGATCTAGCCATTTTATATTTCAAAACATTAAATGTGTTCACATGCGAGCGTGCTAACGGTAACATAGAGTTGGTGGGTCTTTTGCTTATTTTGTCCAACATTGTGCAGTAGTAGTATAGATTTGCTCTTAGAATCATTGTTAACTTATTTAAAATCGAGCCATCTAACAAGGCCCTAATGATCTACTTCAAGGTTCATACTCCGACATGTTGAATTATTTGTTAGTATCAAATAAATTGTTAATTGGTTGGGTAATCCTTTGTTAGGTTAAATTTAAGATGAACCTATTATTCAAATGTTATTGACCGACTTGCTTCTTTTAAACTCTATCAAAATCGACCGACAACGTAATTAGCTTTGTTATTGACGCTTATTTTAAAATGTTGCAAGTATTTTTACATTAAGTTTTAGTATTGTTTTAAAAATAGTTAGAAGATTTCTCCAAATGTGATAAATACACACATGAACTGTTCAGTTAAAAACTCTAAACCAACGCATGGCCAGTATAGAAATAGAAAGCCTTAAGTTGTTTTGAGAGGAAGCGCATGCCACTCTTTTTATTTGTCGTTTCAGTTTTAGAGGAAATTACCCTGATTTAAATTAACGTGATAAGTTTAAGATGTATCAAGGTGTCTTGATCGGCATAATTGAGCAATGGATCGCGTGGAGTCGCCCAGATTTTTCTTGACTTACCAACATGATTGATTACTGTATCGAATAATATTGGGAATGAATGCGTCAACGCCTAATTCTTCGGAAATACAAAGCCATAATCTATTAGAGTATTACACTTTAAGGATAAACGCTGGTCAAATATTGAGAGCAGGTGCTTGGTATTCTTCGGAGGGCGTTAGAGCTAGAGGAGAGCTTGGCGTTATTAGAACGCGTGAATAATTAAAAACTGTAGTTTGTGTGAACCGTCGTAAAACTTTAGTTGATTTATAGAGTTGTTGCAAACGTGGGTTAATATGTAGGAAATACTTAGGAGAAATTATTCGAAAGCGGAGATTATCGGGTCAGTTCTACAACGGCTGATTGGTGGTGTATGGAAAAACTAAAAAAAATTGGACATTGATTTCCTAGTGTGGGTAATATCAAGTGGTTCTCTTGAAGCTCACTCGTGTTTCATACTTCATCAAATGACAAACTATTGAAAAGAGAGCTTATATACCAGTAAAAAACCGAACCCTAAAAAGGTAGCCCTGAGTTGCAGCAGCACTCTCTCCTTTGTGCATCTTTTTGTTATAGTTGGTTTGAACCGCATTAGGTGGAGTGTGAGTTAATCTCGTATTAGGTGGAAGAGTCCATGTTTAAAATTTCCAATCGTACTACTTAACACTGAATATTGACAATTGACACTTGACAGTGCAAAATCTAGGCTGTTATCATAAGATACGAATAATGAAGGCGATAACAGCACCTTCGTAGTCGTGTTATCTAAAAATAATCAGATTTACCAGTGGGCAATCCTCCACAAAATATATCAATTCAAGGGTTCTAGGTTACACTCATTAAAGTAAGTAGATAAGCTGTGAAAAATTAAGGTGTAATCACGCACATAAGATAATTGGACTTACATTGGTTATAAGGAAAACTTTACTAGTAACAATTAGCAATGTGGACAAGCAAATACAATAAAAGGCTCGCCGCCGCCACATCAGAGCTAGAAAATTCCTCCAAACCCAATGTCTCTCAGCATGTATGTTGAATTGCGAACATAGATGCACCCTGCCTTATCTCACTTTTTACATTGTAGTATTTTTTAAAAATCGCCTCACAGTATGAGTTCATCTTCATGTATACAAACATTCAGCGAACCTTTGACGAGATAGCAAAGCAGTGCTTTTCAACCTTTTTCGACGAAATCATTCAGTTTTTTGACCAGATAGAGTTGTCGTCTGTAGGTCTACTTTTATTGGGTGATTGAAACTAACGTTGTACTACCACTACTACTAGTCTCAATGGTATAACATGTGCAATATGAAAAAACGATCGTGGTTCTACCTCTATTACAAATCCTTTAAAAATGCAACTATACTAGTTGGTAGATATAGATTCTCATTGTTATGTTATAGAACTGCAAGGAGAATCTCTCGGAGATTTCAAATCAACAACTTCGTCGTTTCATCACTTTATTGGTTAGAGTAATAGAAATAATTGTTGGTGGTTTCTACTTATAACGCATTACCTAGTTGATTGCCAGCGACGATAGACCGTTGGATCCGTATCTGGAGATATACTCCTGTAAGTATCTGCGATTGTTGAGCAAACACCGATTCGAGTTGGTCTCCACTTGCGTAAACATAAGGTAGAGGCGTTTGTTCACTAGTCACACACGCCCACATATATGAGCATGGTTAATTGTAGAGCTATCGGAAAAAGTAAAGAAGCGAACGATGAGCAAATACTGCTAAACATGTACAGTTGTTTGGAATTAAATTTGGGCAACTTGGCTGAATTCTTCAGTGGTTGTTATTTCGCTGCACTGGTGTGGTCGAATGACTTCTTTTAGAGCTTTCAACTGCATTGGTTTCAAAAAAGGTCAACAAAGGTGCACTCATGTGGAATGCGGTAGAAGTAATTAGCGGACAACTATTTTTGTTTGAGCTACATTTATGGGGGTTCTCAATATGGCATTGAATTGTTCATCATAGGGCGTGTTTACCTGTGTGGAAAACAACCCAAAGGAATTTAATGATAACTTTGGCTCACCCGATACTGCCATTATGGAGCAAGTGTGGAATTTGCTGGATAAAATGAACAAAATTTCCGACTCTTCCAAGTATCGCCAAACTATAGCAGTTTTGTTCAATGTGTTGATATTTTTCCACCCGGTAAGTGACTCTACAATAGAGGTTGGTCAACATTACATCTTAAACTATTATTAGCCCTTACTGCTCGAATTTGTTCAGTTGATCAGCAAAAACAAACTGAACAAAGATCACGTAAGTTGGTCATTGTTCTAAGGTGTTTCAGTGGAGTTTAGTTACTCTTCAACTTCAACAACATTATCAAAACGTTCACAAGCAGTAAAAGCTCCGAGGTCGAGCTTACTTTGATGTCCTCGCACTTGTTTTGTCAAATGTTCTCCTGTCTCGATCCTTCTCATCGCAAAGAAGCTGTTGAGGTGTTCAATAGCTACAGCGATCGACTGAAAGTACACGTGTATTCGACATCCCAACCATCTGATTATACCCTGTAGAAAATATTACTCGTCAGTCTGGCCAAAAACACACGTCCTACTGGCATTAGTTATGACCTTGTTGTGACGCTGCTGAAGACGCTGATTCTCACCCAATGTATCACTGCAGAAGAACTGCGTCCGTTTCTGCAGATGCCGTTCAAAAGCTTGTGCGTTACGTCGATGGTTCGCTCGTTGGCCATCATTTCGCACCTAGTAAAGCCCTGTCTAAGCCGCCAATGATGTACACATTGCACTTGTAGAAAGCGTATTGCGACTACTGGCCAGACTATCACGTTTTTCTTCAAACCATCCAACTGAACAAGTGTTTCCTGGAGTTTTATAACGAAGTACGCTTGAGATTGTACGCACAGCTTTTAAGTGTAACTTTGAAGCTGAGTTTTGGTCTGCAAGAAAAGTTGCTCAATATCTCAACTACATCCTTGAACAGCAACACCAAAGTATGTCTGAAATTGTGATTTTGCGTCGGACCAAATATTCCGTTTCGTTTGTAGAAGACGCTAAAGGACACGGATTCTCCAATCGATGGTATAACCACTCATTGGATCCATAGTTGTCTTCGAATATACAAGAAAGCTTTGCTACCATTGTTATCGGTAAATGCCGTTGGGTAGTGCAACTGTGCGTTTACCTTTAAAATTCGCCCAGGATACATCTTCGTGCGCCGAGATGAATGAAGTTATTCTGTGCATCTGTAAGCTTTTGGTGTACTATCCAGTGTCGGAGATATCTGAAGAGATTATTGGTGTATGTGCACTTCATGTTACCTTCAATTAAACTTGTAACCATTCAGATGATCAAACTACTGTACTCGCAATCCACTATGGACATTTGGTATCCGCACAACAACAACTTGCAGTATATATCCTCTTAATATATTTAATGTTGTAAATGCGTTGTTACACTTGCTGTAGCTTCCAAATAGCCTCGGTGTTAACAGAAGACGTTCTAAAATCAAACTCAGATGAGACTACAATCATGAACGTTGTGCTAACCTTGAGATATATAACGGAAGAAAAAATTAATTATCACATTAACAACCCCGATTTCAAGGTGAGTGAGAATATTCATCAGTGTGAGTAACAAGTGTAACTATACACATAGTTTGAAGAGCTCAGCGTATGCACTGAATCTTTGATAACGAGAGCGCTTCAATCGACAGAGGTTTCCCTATACACCACTGAGTAGTTCACGCTCATTCATTTGTTAGTATGCGCTGTATATTTTCTTGTGGGTTGATAACTTTTGGATTTGTAAATTGGTGATCAACTGCTTCGAGTTACTCGCCAAAGAATACCTTTGGTTTGGAGAGTTGAGAGTCGGCTTTGGATTCAACGTGGACAACCAACTCACTGCAACAGTGCGACTGCTCACACTACTCGGTAGTGTGAAGTTGCCGGAAAGAGAATTCAAATGTAGACTCATTTTGAATGTTCGAATGAGTAGGTTTAGCGGGGAAAATTGGCGAATTGGCCGTAATGAAAATTATTTCCGAAAACAGCTGCCATTCCAAAGCACTTCATGCAGTAAGCATCGCTATTTTGAGCGAATTCCACCTTTGTCAACCTGATTAAAGGCCCACGAAATCGCGTCGAATATCTTTGGGAAAACTTGTTCCCACTCAATGTCAAATCTGTCCAGTTCCAAATTGTTATTTTCTTATAATGTGGGCGTCCAACATCGACTACCGGTCATCATGTCGAAATACCTAGAACCACAAACTGGATCGAACACTGTGAGATTACCTTGTCGACAGTGTGTTGAGTATTCGATCTATTGTAGGAGTGCATATTCTCGTCGCAACTGGTCAACTTGTTTTATATCGCCACCATCGTCTTGGAAGTTAAAGAAGACGACAAGTGTGTAAAGTTCGTGTCGAATGTGGTATAATTTCATGTAGTGACTCTACGCGATCTATAGTGATGTTGATGACCTTGTTTACGGCCAAATACTACAAGGACGACCCCACATCACAAAATATTATAGTAGGAATGGGACATTATTTGAACCCTGAATTTGCGGACTTGCTTCTCACAAAAATCACTGCAATCTTTAATTTGTTGGTCAAACAGCAGGTCAAATACTCTCCTACTGACTGACTATAGCTAATTCAACTAATGCGTTGCTATAATAGGAGCTCGAAATGTTCACCAACTTCTACACGAACATTATTTACATGCTGAATGTTCTGTATGAAAGCAAGAAACTGTGGTCCGTGTACATTAACAAACTGGAAAATGAGGAAAACGTCTGCTTCATATTGAACGTCTTGATAAAACCCACTGAATATTTCTCCAAGTTCAAAGTAGACCCGTCACTCTACAGACCGATTTCCAATGTCATATACAACATGTTCCAGTCGCTCAACTATAGGTGGCCTTCGAAGTTGTGCTATTACTCCACAAAAATATTTGAGGTTCTTTACGAATGGACCAGCGAAACCAACGACCAACTAATTTCCGGCTTGTTGATGGCTAGATCAGTCGACAGCACTACTGATACAGACACAAATCTACTGACAGCCAGTCTCAACTCTATGAAAATGTCCATTAAACGGTTTGTTTCTAGTTGGTGCGCTATCGTTGACCAACTGGTTATTGATAGACACGAGGAAGTTTACGGGGCTATTTGTTTGGCACTGAAGAACGTTTTCATTTATTTCAAGTGGCCTCCAGAGCGGTCAAATCTAAACGAAAACTACCACACTTCGACAAAACACACGTTCAACAGGTAACTTACACTGACTCAAACCGCACTCAATGTTCGCACTTGAACTTAACTGTCAAATGCACATATTCGATTGATAGTTTTATCCAAATTTTACATATGTTATTTTCCGTGCATACTATAAAAGTGTTGGTTTGTCTGGGTGTGTGTGTGTGTGGTTACGAGTACGCACGTTCAAACGTTTTGTTCGACATTCGCGGACTTCACAACACTACCATGCAATGGAAACACAGATAGCATTCGTTACTTGCCATCTTTAATTAGTAGATGGTCATTGATGTTTTTTGGGGATGCAACTGACAACACTTGTGCCTAATTAACCTATGTAGCATACTGCAGCAATTGATGAGCGTTACCAACTTTCGACTGTTCCACCAAAACCACGAACTCACTCGTCTCATCACTGACACGGTCACTTTCTACGTGATTTCAAACTGGAATGTGACATTTGACGTCATGGGCGGTATACACATTTGCTTGGGCTGCAAGTGTTTTAATTCGGTGTTTGGGGTTAGAAATGCTTGACAACTACGACCTCAACGAGTACAGCTATGACCTATTCAACATCATCTGCAATATTTATAAGATTGTAGAACTATGTCTGGTCGACTGAACGTTTATTTTGTCAATTAGGTTGGACGCAATCAATTTTATGGAAGTTTCGCTGGGTTGAAAGCTGATGCCGACGCCATAGGCGATATTTTGGTTTCCAAATGGAACGATCGTTACTTGGTGGCGGAAACCATCTATTTTAAGTTGTGCAACTCAGCGAACGTCGTAACTCTGTACGCACGACTTCCTTCACACTATAAACCAATAGGACAATTTCGGGTTCATTCTTGTGGACTTGTTCACCCAAAAGGGACTGCTGTACGACTTTGTGGAATCAATTGCCATTAGAGAAGTAAGTAGTGTGTGTCACATGATTTTTGTGATGTGAATACTTTTTGATGGTGACAACTTTCATCTTAGGTGAGCTCTTCAACGAGCAAGCAGGTGCTGTTTAGATCTGAATCGGGCGCACTGAAACTTATTACGAGCATATTTCGAGTGAAAGCCTTGGAGTACATGCGATTTTTGGTCCAGCCGGTGGTCGACAAAATAGCCAACGAGCCAGAGAATGAGTACGAAGTTGATATCGTGAAAATTGATGCACCTTGCAACATGAACAACAACCGCAACAACTTGGCCAGTTTAGTGCACATTTTCATGAAAACTTTGCATCGTTTCTATGACAAGTAGCAGCTGTTCAGTAGAGTCTTTCTCACCAACACCACTGTAGAGCGCCGGAGCAGTTGAAGATAATCGCCAAAGCGTTGTACACGGTAGTTGCGTGATGAGTGTTGGTGTAGTTGCAATTTGCTCGTGTAGGCCATCCATGGAAAATATCCCGAAGACGCCAAAAATACAGTGGCGAGTATACTGTGTCTACGATTTGTGAATCCGCAAATACAGCACTGTGTCGCCAAATACGCCAAAAATGAGCTCACTCGCAGTAAAATGAACCGAGCAGTGACACTTTTATCCAAAGTACATCAACAACAACAACCTCTAATTTTGGAACCACTTTAGATCCTCCAAAACATAGCCAACAAAGCATCACGTTCGAAAGAAGAATTCATGCAGCCCTTCAACTTTTACATCAAACAATCAATTCCAAAGATGGAAATGTAGCACCCGTGTTTCGTACCCGTGTGAGTTGGACTTGTGTAGGTTCATTGACAATCTTCTTGATTATACTCCGGCAAGAGGAAGTGCCTCGTTAACATCACTGGAGTGGAAAAAAAACTTGGCCAGCCAAAGTTCTAACACTATTGTCGATGTGTTGGCCAGTTGCTACTTGAATTTACCGCTGAATTATGACAATTGCCCAGAAATGGAGTATTTGTTGCTAAAAGTTGTGTAGTTGTGAGTTAGGTTGGGTGTAGGTCTTTAGAGAAGAATCTTTTGAACAAATTAGAAGCGTACCTACTAAAAATGAACCATTTCACCCAATTGCAACATCAAGCCATATCCAATAATAGTACGTTCGAGTCAGAAGACGATCTAATGCTAAAGTTCTGTGCATAATCGCCATTTTTATTACCAAATCTTTTAGTTATTCGGAGGGGTTGGCTAATAACGTCGACACGGATCTATACTCATGCAGTAGTTACGTTAAAAGTATCATACAGAAAAAGTATGCCAACTTTAAAGACAAGACCCAGTTGTTCATCAATGTACTATTGTCGTTGTTACTGTTGGATTGTATGTTCTTTTGATGACTAGTTGAAGTTGTCTCCGCAATCAACACTGGACCCCTCCACCGAGATTTACCTGCTGAAAATGGTCACATTAGAGTGGGTTTGTTCGTTCCATTGCACTTTTTGATATCCACTGTACACAGAGATGCCCAACACCTTACATACAGTTCACTTTTTGAACTATTCAACAACAAAACACGCATCGACAAGGATGCGTCATGGATTTTGGTCCTTGATGCCTACGGATTCCAGAACAAGCACCAATTTGTGACAACAACTTGACGAATTTCAGTTGACCACAATTAAATTAGGTTAAAATGATCAATCCGCATGACTACGAACAATCAGACTCATTAACCATGATTCTACTCCAGAGAATCTACCTGATCAATTTGTCTAAGGAATTCCATGACATTCTTTTCAATTCAAGATATCTCCAAAAAGTGATGGTCAATTGAACTGAACACTGTTGAACGTTGATTGTAGATAAACTCCAAAATTACCTTTGTCAGCGATAGAAAAGAATTGGAGCACGTTGTCGATAATCACGGTCTACGTCTTATTCGCAATGTGACGCTGGACGACTCAAACAGCTGTTTCACTGTTAGATACAACAAAATGCAAAATGTCACCATGATAGTATGGCCACACTGAAAATTCGCTCGTTCTGACGTTGCATGTGTAGATGAAAAAACGTGATGTAGCATTTAAATACGCTATTTTTAATGATGTCAAACAAACCGACATAACCATTACAGATGTAATCAGATACTCGATGATAAAAGATGTACTTTGATGACAATTGAGCGAATTTTATGAGTACACTGTTAGATAAAAGTTACAGAGACACTCATTGAAATTAATCTAAACGGGAGTGTTACAATGAAGCTGGATTCGAAGGATTCCAGAAAAATTGTCGACACATTCAACCTATTTATATCCAATTGTAAAGTATTCCAACGATAACAGAGTCGCACCCACCTAAACACACGTTGTAGCCATCATTGATTATGCGTTCGTTGACCACTTTCGAAAACCATTTCATCGGAAAGTCTATCGCTGTGGTATTGCAATGTGTGGGACCTGCGTTGGCTAATTTTGTTGGTTTCTACAGGCATTCAAGATATTCCTGAGTCAAAATATCCGCGCCAAGCTGCAAGCCATCTCTTTTCTTAAAGTGATCGCAAAAAGATATGAATTGGGTCGATCGCTTAATTATCTCGACACACGAGGTTCATTTGGCGGTAGGTAGATTTTAATGACTACATATTTGTAGGCGAGTGGGTTTGCAACTCTCACCTTGCAGTTCTGGCTATAGTGAGCGAAATGATCTCGATGGATGCTCCGTCATTCACCGTCGGATTTTTACAGCGCACGTTGGAGTTTTTTAAGACATTCCAAGACGAAATAAAGAACGTGGTTCTTGTCTATATAGAGCCGTGGATGAGCAACTTGGTGAGGTAAGTCGTCGTACGCAAAAATTCAACATTTCGTCCATTTTATTAGGACTATTTAGCGAGCTTTAAAACACTTACGCATACATGTTGAGTTCTGATATTACTCAAAGGTTCTATTGTGCCAACAGTTAACTGTTAACAACCATACCGTCATTTAATTCATGTGAAATAACAAAATATAAATTTTTTAGACAAAGTTTCCAATAATTGGGATTAGAAATAATAATTTTGAATACCAGATGTATCATATTAGTTTATTAATCCTTTAATAATAGTGTAAAATGAAAAAGTAGAGAACCAAAAAACATTCAACGTTAAAATTCCCATGTAACTTCAACATTCTATTTTGAATAATAAGTCTATGTTTGCATTGGGCGTTTTATTAAACAACGTCATTAACAATACAGAATATCGTTAATAAATAAAAACAAAAGTTTGCGTTGATCACTAAACTTCAAAACTTGCTTTACAGTTTGTATCGAAACTAACCAACACAATGCCACTTAGAATATCCCAACAAACCAAAGGGAGTGAACGATATGAGCTTGTTAACATTGTGCACAGTATTGTTGCCCTCACCTTCAGCGACAGCAGAGTTTTGGTCAAACTTTCGAGTTGTGTGTGGAAGTACATCGCGCTCGAGAAGAAAATTGCCAGCGAAGCTTGGGTGTACTTCAAAAAAGTAGCTTTGATGGTCGGTCGTTTTTCACTCACTTCATAACAGTTTTACCACAAAATATGCTACCAAATGCAGCCAGAAGAACTGTACATGGTGATTAGTGCGTCAATCTCAAAGATCTCCGCCAACCACGATTTTCTGATTGACGACATTTTTTCCGAAATAAAAACTGTAACTTAGTTCACTTACACGAAACTATATGAGGGTTTACTGCTAAAATGTCACTGCGACAAGTTATAGCCCAATCAACTACTGCAACTACTACTATCAACGATAACTGACCCACCCCCATTTAGATACACTCCAACATCACCTATGACATATTGAACCCACAATACCAGAACGAAACACTGCTGTTTTTCATACGCATAGTGAGCATAGTGAGCTACGAGACTTTTCAAATAAGTACGCATCTATGGGTTATCAATATCGAGTAGTTTTAGACAAAAACACGTTCACGCAAAAATTCATTCACCTGATCAGCTTGATCCTAGTTGTGCCGAAGAAGTTTGTTTTGGATGTTATATCGGCCACGGCGAATATCCTGTACGTGCTAACGAAAGATGAGTCGCCGTTGCTGGCAATGGACGCTTCTTCCCTTCCTCGCTCCTCTACCCAGCCCAAGTTGACGGGATACTTTGTGCAAAACTATATCTCTGTAATAAACTACCGATTTTTCAAGATAAATGGTAAAAACTGATCATCGGTCTACATGCATACATTGCTTGTGATTAATTCGGATAGATATAAAAAATGAAACCCGGATAAACTCTTTGGGTGAGATTTTCGATAATAAACCTCTGCTCAGAACGTACAACTTGCTGCTCTACGATATCAAATCATTGGTGATGGATGTAATTTTTGTGTGAAAACGCCGTTACATTTCAACAAACCAACAATCCTTTTGAGTACTACTTACAACGCTGATTTAGTACGCCAAACTCGAAAATTTCAGTTCCGAAGTTGTTGCTCTGGTTCAAAAGAAAATTTTTGATTCAGCTCTGTTGACAAACATAAACCAAATCAAGCACCAACACGAAGCTGCCGATACTGTCACATCTACTGAAGACGAAGAAATAAACAACCTCATTCTCATGCCTTCGTTGATTGTCTACTCCTGCTCTTTACTGGTGGACCACCGCGATTCTGTTCACCTTAACAAGCTACTCGCCGCAATAACAACTCTTATAGCAATCCCTGGTAACAGTGGTTCAATCTGCACAATGTGTTTGAACTGTCTCTACGAAATTATGAATAATATTGATTATGTAACCTTTCTATGCCACCACTTTGAGAGCATATCATCACCATTGCTTTTAACGACTTTAGACATCCGAATTTCAAGGGCGTGTGTTCATGTCGGTGATTATTTTTATTGAAGTAATGAAATTTGCTTTCAATTTTATAATATTTCTGTATAGAGCAACAAAGAAAATATCCCTGATATTTGCTGGTCAATGTTACGGAACTTTTTCTCCAACTTCACCAAAAGCAAAACGCAGAGTCTCACTGTAGTTGTTCCGCGCAAATGACTGTATTCACTGCATTTAGTTTGAAAAATACTTCAACGACATAACAAAAGGCGAGTCGGCGCAAAATTTGATCAAGGAATTCAATGAACTCACTCACATCGACTTCGGCCAATCCTTCTCCTTTTCCTTTGTTGCAGCTATCTATCCGCGTAACTTCAAAGCTGGGTGTCTATTTGACCTTAGTTAGACTTTGCACGGACCATACAAAAAGGACAAGCCGCCACAGCCGATTTTATCATTACCGTTTTTAGTTTGTTGATTTTTATCAATAAAGTGGATGATGCTCAAGTTGATTCGGCCTCCAACCCTTCTCAATCCGCCAACTACCTTAGCTCGTCAGGAAAGATCTATGACAGGTATGTTCTGGGCAGCGCGACCCACATTGACGACACATTACAATTGTTATTAGAGTTATTGCAAAAGTTGACCGAATGAACACTATTCTAATTGTTGGTACGTATTCGGACATTTTATTAGATCTAACATTTACTATACAGCTCTTTATAACGATGACCGTATCGTCACCAACTTGATAAATCTGCGTATGGATTCCTTGGTAAAATCTGAAAGTAATAACTCTCACTTCACACACTGTGTATTGAAAAAATGCAGAGATAACTCAAGACATTCATACTATTTTCGCCAAAGAAACCAAAACCCTTCAGAGCTATAACATAACTCAATACGAAGCAAACATTCTGATCGACCTACTTATACACAAGTGCTACGATGCCGTTGAACACAACCTCGACAGCAAACACCTCATTTTTACAGCAGGCATGGTGGTCATGGCAAATCCAGAATATGTCAACAATAGGTAAGTGCTTTAATGATGCTCGTGGACAACTGAGTGGGGTTCGTTGTGTAGATTTGACGAAATTTTCTCCGTTATGAGAGATTCATTATTTAATTCCTTCAGTTATCCCCTTTTGGCAACGATGGCGACCATTGTCAGCTCCTCTCATACCGATGATAAAATCGCAGGTACACTTCTACTCAGGTTAGACACTGCAATTGTTTTTAGATGTTCCAATGCATCGCTATTTTACCGAAATTCAAGTGAAAAGTCACATTACAAGCAGTACTTCCAACCAAGTAGATCTTTTGGTGCCAATTTCAAACTAACAGGCGCATGCATTTAGAGCACTAGTAAAGAGTTGATCGAGCTCTTCAAAAAAAGTGTCACAAACTTCACTGTCTGATCCGTTATACTACGAATTTTAATAAAATATTGTTGTTATTCGAAAACCATTGTTTGTTGTTCAAAGAAACCTATCGTTTCTAGTGTTCATTGCAGTAAAAATAGCCCCGTCTACACATCCATTTATTAAGTTAACTTTTAAAGTTGTTTTTATAACTAGGTTATTTTCGGCAATTAAACATTATTTCATCTTCAAATAAGTGTTCAAGTTGTCATGTAAGTTCGTTAACTGTCAATTAACATGATATATTCACAACTAATGGTCATACAAAACAGTAAAACCAAGAAAAATAGTTGTATTTCTCAATTTAACGTATAAATTAACTAAGGACAAAGAAAGTTTGAACCTTATTAAATACTAGACGAATTTTATCCATGATTACACCAAATATTAGTGTTGTACTGTGTAAAGAACAACAAATATTTTTCCCTATACACACAGTTGACAACACTACTAACACAATACAACCATAGATAAAATTGGACCATTTTGATAGATTTAGTTAAATACTTAGTGATAGGCTTACATGTAATAGCTTTAGTTGATTTTCAAAAATATAATCGGATTATAAGTCACTAATCGGATTATAATATAACATCGTTGTTTTTCCTAATTTCCGCAAATATAGTTTGCTTTATGGTTATGCTATTAAATCTTGTAACTATTAGCATTGATCCACCCATTTTACATTTCAATACATAAAAGTTTTTATTGTATGAGAGTGTTCATGGTTATTTAAGCGCGTGATGGAACGTTTGCTTATTGTAGCCAAACTTTTACAACGCCGATATTAATTTTAAGTTCCTAAAATCCAGACATCTTCTTTATGATATTCGTTGTTATGCTTGAGGTTTAATAGCGGACCCATGATCAAACCATCTAACTAAACCTTAGTGATCTATTTCAAGATTTATGAATTATTTTTTAGTATAAAATAAATTATTAATTACTTATTATTTTATTAAAATTAATATTAACCTATTGTGGAAATGTTGTTGGTGAATTAACTTCCTTTAAAATAAAATATAATCAATGAACAAATCAGTTAGCTTTATTATAGCGGGGTATTTTAAACTTTTAAGTAATTTTACGTTAAGTTATTGGTATAAACAACAACTAAGCTATAATAAATGATTTGTCAATAAATTATATAAATCTTTGAGTGAATGAAATGTACAGTAAACTTAGCAAGTTGAGAATTACGTTAGATTATTTGTTGAAAATTTACGACTAAACAAATTCAATCCAATGTACTATAACACTTGAATGAAACTTTCACTTAGTAACTCCAAATAAAGCTGGACTTTAGCACTAGTAGTAGATACAGTGATGCTAGATATCGATAATGAAACATCGATAAAAATCATTTTTCGAAGCACTGAATGTAGCCAGATGAACAAAGAATGTGTATAAGTCAAGTTAAAATTAATTGTTCATATTTGTGAGCATATAATAGGTATGGCAAGAAACACACACACAAGGACAAAGAAATTACATCAAATTCGATAAAAAATCATAGTGGTCGTCGGCTTTCAATGAAGACTGTACAAAGCGAAAAGGATGAATGTGATTCCGGAAAAAATATTAACTAGAAATAACAGTTTAACACCCAGTGGATAGAACGCGCCGCTACTTTTTCGCATCGACACACTCGAAACCAACCATCCACACAACAGAGCGCAAATGGTGCACAAGCAATGACCGAAAATGGCACCACTAGTGGAGGCAGCGATCTACAATTCGTTCAGTTGTGTATTCAAATGAGGTGTGCAATAAATACGTGCTTTTGAGTCATGAACACTGTTGCAATTTGGGATCGATCCCCCCACTCGGCTAAGAACACTAAAAAGTAGGCCTGCAGTATCACAGGGCTCAGGTATCTTTGACAAACTTTGAAAAGAACTTTTAAAAAAGCGTAAAACTTTTCTAATGGTTTCAAGTTGGCTCGTTCGATCCGCATAATAGGTAGCTCGTCCATACATATCTAAAGGAAGATCACACACACGACGACAGCACCAAGCAATTCACTTTCGATCCGATGTTGTCAATGTCGTGCGAAGCTTCATTGTAGCAATCGGAGTGGGATGATTGGCATTTCGTGTGGTAAGCGTCATAGAGAATGTAGCAACCACACAAGCCAAACATGAGACAGGTCACCACTTTGACTGTGTTTGGAGAGAGCAGGTGGATGAAAACCACCCCCATAAACACACTCAATATGGTCATAGTAATGAGAGCACACACCGCACCAACAAAAACATAGTACTTCTTGAACTTGGCCGACAAGATGACCACAATAAAGAAGGTTTTGTCGCCCAACTCGGAGAATATAATTAGTGTAGCACACGAAATGAATGTTTTGGCAAATTCCAGTAGCGCACTTTCGTCCATGGCAGCAGAGTAGTCGAACAAGTTCGCCGAATTCGAACTATTTAGCACTCCTTCCATAATCTAAACGACAGCCACAGCACACTGTAGGTATCACTACACTCAAATCCTAATGCGAAAATCCAATTGCTATTGAATAGGATTTAAGCTAAGATCGGTTATTATAATAGATGGCAAATTCCTAGAGTTGTCCAGACACTCAAATAATCAACCTAGACAATGTGTGTGTAACAACTTGGTTTGCTGACAAGTCCAATTAAGCCCAATAACAACGACAATACTAGTGAGATTTGGGTGTTCGTAATCGGAATCTCAGAGAGTTTTACGACGGTCTTAACACAACTACTACTCTGTGGGTCCGTTGAATCGAAACAAACGAGCGCACACTGGTAGTGTCAAACGACAAGTACATGGTGCGAAACTTTGACACATTGCGTCGTCGTCAACAACAACAACGCGTTCAAACGAAAATTAACACGTCTGCAAACGGGAAAACTCGATCAAAAAATTGTAAAAATACAGGAAATAAGGCTTTATAAGTTTTGGTGCATGTTGAACATCCTGAAAAATAAGAGATAGCAAGTCTCCAGTATTGTGTACACACTTGGAACCATCGTGTTCATTCAGACTTGATGTTGTTGTCAGTCGACAACACACATAATTTAGGGATAAAAATCAGATGGTGCACCGTGAGAAAGGTTGCTATCAAACGTCGTCAATTATCAGCGTGCGATGATGAAGATCGCGAATCGGATGACGTTTCCACGTTGTAATCGTCGTCATCGTCTTCATCATATACATCGGACTCATAGAATTCCTCCACCGTCATATCTGTGGGTGCATTGGGGCGGGCTGGAGTTTGGTCAGAATTTGTCGAAGCGGCCACATTGGTCACAATCTGGTTACGAGTTCTCTGAGTCCTTCGAAACCCTTCTCTGGCGGCTCGTGCCGTGTCAGTACCACGTATCGGTTCAGTACTTGGCGGTTCACCTTGATCGGCGTTTTCGTCCTCGCGATTACCTGGCAGCAGTTAACTACACAACTAAGCATGTTGAGTTTTACGTTGTATTCGTTCCAACGCCAACAGTACATGGAAGATCATGGTTGGCGTGGCGTCAAAGTAGTAGCTGTTGGCTCCACGGAGTTCTCGTTCGTTGGACGCGATAATCTTACACGATAAAATTAGTGGTTATTGTAGGTGTGTGTGTGTGTGTACACAGATATTATATATACAGAATTTATATCTCTGACGGGAACAACATTTTTGTTCACTGGAGCGATGATTTTAATAGAAGCATCTATCCCACTGCATGCAATCACTAAGCAAATTGATGAATCAACCACTCAATTCCCCTCGTAGGTGTGCTTTCACGTTAAGCTTTACATTTAGTTACTCAATTGATTGTTTGTTTATTAAGTTGATATTTCGAGTGGCCAACAAGTTAATAGTTGTACATTAAAGTGTTCTTTAATAGAGCAACGCCGGCAAATTATCGCACATCTTTAGTTGAACGCACCCCAGCAAAAGTGTAACACATTAACGACATACCTGGGTCGACTGGGTGCGGTTGGAGACAATTCACAACGTTATGGTCGCCGTTGAAAACATTGACCAGTTGGCAGGACCATTTATCCCATATAAATACGTTTCCGTCGTCGCTACCGCTCATCACGTAGTCATCACCATAGAAATTGCACTCTTTGATCTAAGCAGTGGATAGTAGCGGCAACGAGAAAACGGACAAATACCATGGTGCGTGAGTTATGATGGCCCCTGTAGTTGACAGCGTAACTCGGCACAAACAAGTTATCCATGTAAGCTCGCAAACGGTCGTGATTGCCCCTAAAAGTGTTCATTGTTCCGTGTCGACACCTACCTCGCTGCTGGGTGACAACAGTAATAAAGTTATGATACAGTGTAGCTAGACAATCGGGCGTGTTAAAAAACGCGGGGTTATAGTCCACATCATCCAGGTCAGCATTGCCCAGGTTGGAATCTCCAGTGGTGCTGTCCACAACGCAGCTTTTTGAGATACTGCTGGAAGCGCAAGTCCACGCCGAGTATCTGGAGCGCGGTTTATGGGCAGCAGGGTTTTTAGCGTCTTCTTGAAATTCGGCGGTTAGCGATTGGGATTCCATGGAAGGTGCGGAACCGATGTGATGCGGGAGTTGGGTGGCGGTGGTCACATTGGCGAGTTCGCTGTAGGTGTTTCCGTGGGAGTTGTTTGAGTCGAAGCTAGGTGCAGTGAAAAAGTGAACGTTTGGAGCACCCCGTTACTTCGAGTAGGCCTCTGACGAAACCGCACTTCTAGTCCTAGGTAACGGTGCAGTTCGACTAGAATGGTCGTCCGTGTCAGTGGAGTAACTAGCAGTCATCTAAACCCACAGTTGGTTGGATCACTGGAGTTATGTCACCGCAACATACAGATTGACTGGTGTTGGTGGTTAGCAATCGCCCAACGTTCGAATCGTTGGTGTCAACTTGGACATCGTGCGACGTGGCAGTTATGACGCTGGGCACACTGACCACAGTGGTGGAGCTGGTGCGATGTTCGTCGGCGAGTTCAATATTTTCGGAAGGACTGAACTCATGAGTGTCGTTATTAACTAAATAGCAGTGGTGGTGGTGGTGGTAACAACTACTTAGGACTACTTGAACTTGATCGCTCGTAAGTATCGTGGTGGGAGGATTCACGAGAAGACTCAACATCATCATCGATGTCCAATGACCTGGTGGGAGATTGGGGTGGGTGAGCGATTTCTGTTTCAACGCACACCGTAGCACTCGAACACTCATATAAGATACCCTGATGCTGGATGAGCTGGGGTTCATGTGGTGGCGCATCAACATCAAGAGTGGACGAATACGAAGACTGGCTGTGTGAAGCTTGGTCACTAAAACACGCGACGTTATAACCAAACTAGGCGCAAATTTGACTAATTTTTAGCAACAATTTGAGGAGACATGATCACCTCATGTAGGTGGTCGTCGAATTGGAGTTCTCTTCTTCGCCAAGGTGCGGTGCCGACTCTTGGTGGCTAAAAAGCGCTACACACCTAACTGAACCTCGAGTTTACCTCGCGTTGCTCTCATCGTTGGACTTCATTCCGAGCGAAGTGGTCTCATCCTCATTCCTACTCAAACGTGCAATGGAGGTTCCAACCAAACTTGAACATACGCTTTGTACGGCAGCAATATCTTGCTGGGTCTCGATGATTCGGGAGAGATCCCACTGGAAAATTATCGCACAAATGTTAACCAATGTCACACTGTCGATAAAATCATTTTTACCCTGGGAATAAAAATGCTTCATTAAATAAGTTGCTTTGGACCGAATTGATCTCGTGGATGGTGGGGCTTGACTTGGGCTTGGTTGAGAAAAGCGTCAGCAAACTGGGGGAAAAACTCGCGAGGATCTCATCGCCTTTCCAGCTAACAACATGGTTAGACCGCCATTGTGCATCAAGAGATGCAACATTAAATACACACCGTTAAAAAGTACACTTAAACGTTCTATATACGCGTTCCTCATTGTCGTAAAGGCAAAAATTCATTGCACACTAACACAAATAGTTTGACATTACCCGGCTACGAATAAAAATAATTTTTAATTTTCTTTTGCTAATTAAAACGACGAGATAAGGACTATTGTTGGACATGGGGGTTGAAAAGATTCAGTTTGTCGTGAAACTTTGTTATTCGTGGTCAAGTCAGCATAACAACTTTTGTGCTGTGAATGTATCCACTTTTAGTTTCTGCATAATTGCATAGCACGAACAAATTATAATCAAAAGGTTGTAGGTGTCCAACTCTGGGACCTTGGACATACCTCTAAAAATCCACTTTTACACTCGGATTCATTGTTTTCAACAAGTTGAGAGAAAATAACAATTTAGGAAACTAGCTGTCCAGGTATTACATACAAATATCTGCCACTGGCAGCT
Organism: Merluccius productus; assembly: GCA_027122695.1. Taxonomy (NCBI): domain Eukaryota; kingdom Metazoa; phylum Chordata; class Actinopteri; order Gadiformes; family Merlucciidae; genus Merluccius; species Merluccius productus. The sequence goes on from JAOPJI010062305.1 coordinate 50,969, forward strand.
AGTAGCGAAAAGTGAAACATTCTACACCTGCCAAGATTGACAGACTAAATTAATAGGTCAAACCATTTCGCTGGGTGTAAGTGACATCAAACATAACAACGAATTTGTCTATGTGGTATATATGTGAATGTCATCGTAAATGCTTAAATGAGGATATGCGACCCACATAAACATCTAACACGATGTATATACAGATTAGAAACTAATGGACTTTTCTTAGCTAAGTAGTGTAATTTGACTTAATAATTTTCAAATTAAAGTTAATACACTATTTAATTGGGGTGACGCAACGTCTGGATTTAAAATTAGAAAATGTCTGACTACTTATGAATTATCAATGATGATTGCTTAATGTGAGCAGTTTCACAACTTGACTCATTGTGTTACTTTCGCAAACTTATTAATTCTACTTTTAGTAACCACATAAAAATGTACTCAATGTGTGTAGTAAGAATTCAACTCTCTTAGAAAGACAGCAGTGGCCATTCTTACGGATAAAATTAATCCTAATGTGCATGTACGCTTGCGCGGAAGCCATTTTTAATCTTGTCTACAGCTGTTTTTAGAAAAGGTTCAGCGTTCACATTACAGAATCTGTCATATGTAGTTGTTGCTCGTAAGAATAGGCAAGAAATTGCTGCTTTACTCAAAGTTGAATGCTCTTACTTGAACGTGGCGCACGTGAGACGATTGGTATAATGGTTGCTTGAATTGTTGTTATCCAGCAGCTGTGTACTGGGCCGGAACGCGTAAATGAGTCCGGTGGTGGCGGGGTCTATGGGAGGGTAGGAGTTGGACTGAGGTCGACCGACCTGCGTCATTTTTTTGGAGCGCTGTGTGTACCGAAACCTTCTGTCGTAGGCGCGTATGGTAGAGTCGTCGCAACCCACCACAATTTCGTTAGGGTTCAACGGGTTCAATGTACAGGTTGTAATGGGTTGTTTGAGTTCGATGATGACATGCTGAATTGAGATTCATTATTGGAGTGTAAACAGTGTGAGACACGTACTTTGGTGCAGTGGGAGCAGTTGCACGACGAACCAGATCTCAAATCGAAGTATTGAACGGTGCCATCTTCACCGCACGACAAAAACCCGTTAGGGTCTTGGTTATGAGTGATGACCTAGATGATGGTAGAGAAGCATTAGGTTCATCACTGGTTCAAGTTGGCCAGTTGATTACATCATAAACTATGCCCGTGTGGCACTTGAATGGGTTTTTTCCGTAGCTTTTTTTGTCAGTTAGGTTATTGTACTGCAACATGCCATCTCCAGAGCACGAACAAATCTACACGCAAATCAATGTTATTTGTAGGCAGTCTCACAACAAATGCGTGTGTGTACTTTGGTATCGTTGGAGTGAGGGATGAATTTGGCGTTGAAGATGTTGGCTTTATGGCCGGACTTAATTCGTTCGACCAGCTATTGGTGAATTCATTCAGGGTTTAAATTGGCGCTCAATTAAAAATTACACGGAAAGACGGGTAAGAGTAGAGATTGAGGTGTCGATCATCCGACCCACTGAGCAATATGGTTCCAGCCTTATTCCAATGGACCGTATTGACCTACAGCACGACAGTCACTATACGCCGTTTACAATCGACCCATTAACGCCAAATAACCAACACCAATGAAAGAAATAAAGCGAGACGTACGCAACCGTTGTGACCAGCAATTTCATCTCTGACGGCTAACCGTTTGACAATGTAGGCCGAGTCTAAATGTTATCAATGAAAATAACACCACTGCATTAGTGCATCAATTAGTGCATCAAGTTAAAAGTTGAACAAGTGTACTGTGCGAATGCGATAAAATGCGGTCACTACTCCAACAACACCTACTTTTTGCTGATTTATACACAGACGAAGGCACACTTCCATGGTAGGTGAGATGTCTCCAGTGGTCCAGAATACTGGATCTCTTTCGACCAGTAAACTCCGGGGTCATAGTGTTAGAAACTAAACTTGAAAGAGCGATTTACGACAGATTATCAAATGATTTAATTCTATTGCTCATTAAGAAAATATTCGCTTCACTAAGCAACTGGCGAAGGTGGAATTTTAAAAATGTTGTGCTAAAATAGTGCACCATTTGAACACGCTTATCAACCAACTAACAACGCCGCACTCAACACTCAACACCAAACCTACTTGATCACTTTACACTAGCTACTAGACGGTAACTGCACATAGAGCAACAAATTTATTTCCTTGGTTTCTGATCGCAAATAGCATGCGCATATCCCAAACGAATTTGATCGCTCTGGGTTCGTCTTATTTAATTTCATTAAAACATTAGCATTGAACAATTGCAAAATAACAAGCTAAACAATTGGTATTGTGAGTGCAGCCATAGTATGGACAACCTCAATGGGTGATCAATGCGCCCCACCACCACCACTCTACCCACTGGCCAATTGACCATCGATGCTAACCCAGTGTAACGAAGCTTACTTGTGTTATTCACTTCGAGTGGCAGCGAAATCTCTATCAGGACTCAATATCGACAGTGCTGGTTGTTCTGTGTGCGTTGGGTAGAACAAGTGCGTAATTGATCAACGCTGCGTACGACATAAAATGATCCTATTTAAATTCAAATCCTCTCAATCGAAGTGGTTTGCAGACCTGTTTTTGAGTGACAGCTAGGTGTACTTGGAGGACAGTGCTGCGGGTGACTGTGTATAGGTTGGGTTCGGTTGAGAGCGAGTTGAGTGCGTTTTCCGATTGTTTCGAGCGTTGTTGTGTTGTGTGAATGTATTCAATGCGAGACTTGTAGAGTATAAATCTACTTATCTATTGCTTGCCCAAAAAGTTGGTATTGCATTTAATGAACTGCGATTTTTTGTTTTTAGTTGCGTGTACTCTGTATATGGCTGGACGAGTGTGTTTATATACACCTGCATGTGTGTGTGTGTGTGTGATTTGAGTGTTTTAAGTGGAGTCGGCGTTTGGGATCAACGCGACGCTCAACCTAGTATTGTTAGTTATGACACTGCCCACTCTACACAACACCCATTAGTCTGCTGTTACGTCGCTCATTTCGTCTCCAAGGTGTTTGTCATGACAATTATTATCGCAATGAGTTGAAATGTCAACACAGCAAGATGACACTGAGGACGATTGCCACCGCATAACACCCTCTCTAACAGCGACGGTTGATCTCGATAATCCATTATTATAAGGTTTGGCGTAATGTGGCAGGAAACTCGCCAACAAAGTTCAACAATCCGATTATCGCAGAGGTTCCCCACTCAAAAGAGGTGGAGGGTCATTTTCCTCGGTGCGTTGCAGTTTGTTTTAATCAGTCGCAATTAACAAAATACTCTAGAACAGAGGTTGTTTTATTTCGTGGGTATTACGTGTGATTATGTTAATGGGTTTATACTGATATCTACATGTTGTGCTTCATTGTTTTATAGGGTGTTATTCTCACTGGAAATACATGCTCGATGAAAAGATAGGTTATTGCTGGAACGGTTGGCACGCAGAACCCTCTCATATCACCACTATTTTTCGGCATCGGTTTGACACCAAATCATTACATCATCGTGCATTAAGCTTGACTTGGCGAAGATTTTAGTTATGTGCCTAATTTGCACCACTTACGTGAACGTCGATTGACTTGGATATATTTATTCGGGTGATGTGAGTGTTTTGTCTTTGACAAAAGTTGAAATAGAGCTTCCGTTTGATTGTGAACCTCTCATTGTCAATATGGGTGTTGTAACTAACACTCGTAACTATGTTTTCTGTACTATGACACTTTTTGGCAAGAACAGTAAATAACAACTTATTTAAATACATTTAATTCGGCTGTATGGAACTTTGAAGCAACTGACATACATAATTAATGTAACTTGGTTTTTTGCAACTTTTTAATAAGGAAATATGCACAAAGGATCAATTAAATAACTCACTATTGTTCCCGATAAATTAATCCATCTGTCTCCAGTTTTCTCTATATTTGAATATTGTGACGCCTGAGAGCGTGCTTAGGGCTCACAACTAATTTATATGGATAGATTCTGGACTCGTATCTTTTCTAGAAACAGGCGTTGGTGAGATTAAAAATGGCGCCTGCGTATAAAAAGTGGATGAATAAATTTGGGTTTAGTGACCAAGTTGTTGTCAACTTTCACAATTAAGCGTGAGTGTTATGCGAGTGCAAAGAGCCAAGTGTGAGGCTGCTTGCTGGGGCGTGTCACACAGGCGGATTTCATCGTTTACTTGAGTGAGTGCGAGGTAACTCCCACCAGCATTCATTTGTTTAAGTCGTAGACGAAAAAATTCATTTGTTTTAAGTCGTAGACGAAAAAGGCCGCATGGGTGTTTCACACGAACGCACTTGGATAGACGTTAAGCAGTTAAATTAGTTATCCACGAGCAACTGTTGTTTACTACGACGAAAGTGAAATATGGCGTTAAATTTGCACAGTGCAATAAGCACTAGACAACGGACGTGCGTAGGTTTTGGTTCCACGGACACGAGACTCGTCTAGAGAATTTGAAACTATCTCGCGCATTTGCTTTGACGTTCTCTCCGCGACACACAAGAAGCAGTCAGGTTGCATTAATTTACAATAAATGCAAGTAGGCATCGAAAATCAAGCGATATAGCGAATAACTGAGTCCGTGCTAATTTGCACAAGTCTCACAGGGCATTTCCCAGCAAACACACACCACACAGGCAGCAAACATTAAGAATGCTGGCCCAACATATACGCTCCACATTTCAATGAGATAATAGCACAACAAGACAGTCGACAAAGTGTGTAAGCTGCTCGACGAATTTTTGGCACACACCCAAGTGTCTATCGTCAGACAGTGGTAGAGTAACAACACTTAAGACGTGGCGGTGATATCAATAGCAAGAGCTTAACAAATGCTGCTTAAACTGATAAGCTGAGTTACATTCAGTTGATAATTGTTGGTAAACAGGTCGCTCGCAGTCGATATTTAGCTTGGAACGCGAAGCTGTCGCAAAACACAGACAGACGCGTCGCAATACACACGACCAAGCCGTCAAGTTGAAAACGAAAGGTGCGCTCAAAGTGCCACGTACTTTGAAGGACAGCCTCAATGCCGACACTTATTGATATGCGTGCGCGGCCATACAAACCCTTTTCTGAGTCGAGCAGAGCTTCTCCAGCATTCAATGGTTGAGCTACTATTCACGCCGGTTTTCTTGCAAATAGCGATAGTATCAATTGTGCTGCTACTGTTCACCTGTGCGGTGTTCAAGTATTTGACGTATACCACGCCAAATCCGGACGCAAAAATCAAACTCTCGGACAAAGACCCCAATCACAAGCTGAAAGGGTACAAAAGACAAGACCTGAGCATCCGCGAGTTGAGGGAGTACGACGGGAAAAACACCGAAACCAACTACGTGATATTTGTGGCAGTCAACGGGTTCATATTTGATGTGACCATTGACCGTCATTTGTATGGGCCAGGTAAGTTGCGTTTGTGTGGTTGGTTGGTTGGTTGGCTGGGCGTGAATTACGTGTTGTATTGAAAATTCAAATTTTCCATAGGTGGGCATTATTTTGCGTTGGCTGGAAGAGATGCAAGCAGAGCACTGTCCAAGTTCACAATATCGTGCGAATCTCTGCCCACGGAAGATGACCTCATGTCGGACTTGACGTCGTCAGAAGTAACTACACCGATTCGTGCCAATTGCTGCAGTTGTTATAGGAAGCTCAGTTGAACGAGTGGTATGGCCAATTTTCAGAACGCTACCAGTGCGTCGGTAGACTCATACGTTCCACCCAAGAGCGCTACGTCTATGACCACACCGACGACGAACTTGGAGAGGACAGTGACGACAACTTCGGCGACGACATCGACAAGTACTGCGGCATACAGTCGGAAGTCTTGGCCGTCCCTTCAACGGCCAAGAGGACCTCGGAAAATGTGAACGAGTCGGAGGACACTACCACCGACCAGCGCGATTATTGTAAGTTGTTGAGTTGACATGCTGTGGTGATATGTGGTGCGTTAGCGAGCGACCAATACAATAAACCCCTCTTGAACGAACTATCGTGTAGAAACAAGCACTCAAAAAACGCACCGGTTTCGAAACCGTCAGGCAGTGTGCTGGTCGAGGACGCTTCAAGCACAAGTTCGTCGTCGTCGTCCAACTCCTTTGAAAACAACAAAAAACTTTCGGGCGTGGAATTCCTCAACAAGAAGCCGCAGTCGGACTCCGTCCACCACGGCCCTGACCTTATCAAACAATAACATTCGCTTTGTGTCACTCGTGTGTAAATAGACGGCACTATCCTTTCAAGCTGCCGAGTGACACCCATTTTATACTGTATTTTTATTTGCTTACTTGTGCAATGTGTGACGTGTTTCTGTTGCTCGAGGCAGTTGTGTTTTGCTTCCTATGTTCTCTTCACTCTCAAATGGTCGGGGGAACTCTACAAAATTTCGACGCGCATTAAAGTCTCGGGTCTGTTTGTGTGGGGCCTCGAGTACGCATGCTCGAAAGTTTATTCTACACGCCCAGCCTTTATAATACCACTAATATAATGAGAACTCCGCCCAAATTCATATACTTAGATATATTAGATTGAATGATTAGAAACAAGTTTGAACGCGTTAGTTTTTGTTCATTTTCATGGATGTAATCCGATTATAGTACAAAATAGTTGTTATTTCCAACTTTTGCGACGGTGGTTTGATGTACGTGTGCATTACTAATGCTGGTCAGTTTAAAGATGCCCCAAAATATTTTTCATTCCAATTTCGATGCGTATTTGTTCGCGGACACTCGAGTGGTCGGTCTTTTGCGTATTTTCGCGCCAAAATTATGCAGTGCTAATATTTTAATGTTGAGTTCCTAGAACCCAGCATTCGTCTCTCATAGTCATTGTCATGTTTAAAATTTGAACTCTGTTGATCTTCTTTGGGGTGTGTTTTCCGAGATGTTAATTTTCAGTGACAAAATAACAGATAATTGGCCTAATAGTTTGTAACATTAAATATGTTCACATCAAGTTATTAAAAAGATCTGTGAGAACAATTGGTCTCTTCCCAGCTCGATTAAAATCAATCGTGGAATTCGCCGGATTTGTCAATGGCAGGCTATCTAGAATGGTTGGGCATTGTTTTATACTGGGACATGCGAAAACAAAATTTTCGCAATAACCAAACTATTTTGTGGTTGTTAAAACAAGTGATAAACATTGTTGCGTTAGTGGAATGTGTGTTAACCTGGACGAGCTACACAATAAACTACAATAATAAAATGCGTAAATAAACGTGCTGGAGTTGGCGCTAGTATGACTAAACTGGAAACATCAGTTGCAATCGTTAGAGCACTACAAATAAGTGATCGTTAGAGAACTACTAAGTGATCGATCGTTGGCGCTCATTATGCAGATATTTTGTCTGCACTTTTCTCCTTGGAGAGTCTCAGTATCTTTCGATGTAACCACAGTAATTGGCGATCAGTACAATAGAGCATTTCTGTGCGTCAACTAAAACACTGCATATAGGTGGCAATTACCGTCCAACACGATTTTGTCTTTTTCGGCCGCTTCCACGCAGTCGTTGATGAGTTGTTGGAGGACGTTGAAGTTTTTAGTCTACAGTGATTGAATGTAGCACGGAGGAACGAATAATTAGCAGTTGTGATCAAAGTTACAATTTCTTTGTCGTCCTCTTCGGTGGCACTCAAGTAATACTCATAAGTGGGGGTTGCGAAGTCGAAAATGTACTGCATGAGCAGAATGTAGTTGGTGCCAGTTTTGAACTAAAGCACATGTGAACCAACCGAGTGCACGACGTTACGTCTTTGTAAATGTCCTGGATGGTGACGTCGAAGTTTTTGAGGATGTTCGAGGTGAAATTGAGAACTTCCTTTGGAAAGGTTGTTATAGTTTTGTGATTAACATACAAAGTTGAACAAAAGCAAGTTGCTCGAATTCATCAAAGAGAAGAACCTTTTCAAATTTTGCCAACTCCGTCCCGTCGCCCTCCGAAATGGCAGTGACGTACGTCAAGTCCACTAGTCTCACACCCATATAACAAATACTAATAGAAACCCACACATTACCATCCTTCATGCGATGGGAAACGAAACCAATGTCCTCTCTACAACAAGTTATCCAATCGCACACATTCAAATGTGTTCAGTACGCGTTATCAAAAACAGCCACTTTTTTCTTCTTCTTTGCCAAATTGAATGAGGCATCGAACTACACTCGGAAATGTCACAACCACCAACAACACTTGATTGCCACCTTGTACACGTTGACCGGCATCGTTATTTGGTCGGTGAATGGGATATCCTTGTTAAAGTACTGCATCATCACCACGATGTACTTGATTATGGAGGGCACGAAATTCTCATTCACAACTATAGGACATGATGCGTTGAATGGTGGTGGCTAATGGTTACGTTTTGGATTCCACCAATCATTGTCGGTCACTTCGTCGTTATTGACCAGTTCTTTGAGTATATTGGAGACTTGAGTGATAACAGCCAACTATTTGCAGTTTATTGCATGTAGAAGGTATGTAGTAAGTAAGTGGATGGCGGAGTTTACATTGTCGGCGATGTTGTGGGACGGCTCCTTCACTTCTACCAACTTTTCGCCGGACATCACGTCTATTGGGATGTGTTGTGGTTTATAACAAAACTACCCAAACACTCATTCCACTTACTCAGCAAATGGGCCAACACTTGTCCATCGTAACAGTCGGTAGTGATATCGCGTACTGTCAACCCGCAACTGTAAACTGCATCCGACACAAACGCATTCAGAAACTATGCACCCATCTCAATCTACTCGTCTTCATACACTCTTGGCTTACGTTCAACAGGGGGGCGTAGGTGTCTTGTCTGTATAGTTTCGCGTGCACTGCGATAATAGACTCGTTTTCAACGTCCGCTATGCCACATTTATTCAGTGTCAATGTGTGTATATATATATATATATATATAGTTATCTGTGTAAAACCTACTTATTAAAGTAAAGTCGTCGTTGCTGTCGGTATCGTACATTTTTTTCAAATCTGTCAAACAATATGCACATGATGGTAATTGTGTTAGTTTCGACTGTTACCATATAACGCCTTTGTTTTTAAATTATAATGGGCAATGGGATCCATTTTGAGGCTTTTCGAGGAACAACGATTTCCAACTAACACTCTTATGATTCTATATATATTGGCTAATCGTTTCGTTGCGAGTGTGATTAATCTTTATCATTGGCTTGGGGGTTCTTTATGAATAGTACATTAATGTCATTTAAAGATGACAAATCCGAATTCTTTTTCAGAAAATTCCGCATAATTTATTCAAACTATCACTGCTTCAACTCGACCTTAATATTGTGGATTGCAAAAATTGACGGGTTTGTTATTGTACTAACTAATAAAAGTTTTAAACTTCTCGTAACTGAAAAAGAAATGTTCAATTCGTGCAATATTTGTAGAGCTTCAAAACAACCCAACATCTAAATTTGATCAACAACTGAAAATATTTTTGAACGGTCAATTTTCTACACGAAATGCGCCCGGAGCGATAGCTTCTTTTGATTTCTAATAAAATCGGACTTCACCGTGGCAACTTTATCGTATTGGAAAAAGTGCTTCACCTACTTGAATGTCGAAGCTTTTAACCCCTCTAACAAAAATCTTTAAAAGTGGTGAATGATTTCAGTTTTAATTCTTCATACGCTCGCTCACATGTTCGTACTGCTTACAGGTAGTTGGGGGTGATTGCTATTGTCAAATTTATATTTTTCAAAGGAATATCGCCCTCTTTCATTGTTGGAAAAGACGGTGACTTTTCCAGCTTTTGTCAAAAAATAACGTTTGTTTAGATGATAAAATTTTAACTTACTTTGGATTCAATGAGCTGCCGATGGAAAAATCGTTTGCATCTGAGTCGTTGTTGCTGCTCCACTCAAACAATACCATCAATCTTGACACCATGAATGCAAAGTACGTTCACCGATCCTATCAACGGGTTAAATAACTGGATTCGGGCAGTTATTTCCTTTCTTTGTCCAGTTGTGTGGTAGACCAATCATTTTAAACGTTAAACATTGATCAAAGTGTGTCGACACAGTTGCAAACGTGAATTTATCGCTCTGTTTAGTTTTCAGAGTCATACAAAGAGCCCAATGCGAATTTAAAATACATTTATTTGACGCGCATATGTGTACATATAGTAGGTTTTAGTTTATGTTGGTTGTCAGTCTAAACTTCAGACTCCAAAGTAACCTATATATCATTTAAATATAATTTAAATATATTGAAAACAAGATTAGTGTATTGTTGAGGGAACTGTGAGACAACATGTGAAAAATAGACTTTGTGTTTGCAAATTTTGTGATGACTCCCGTTCTAATATAAAACTATGAAAGAATTATTTTGTACTGAGAAGTAGAGTAAAATTAACGTTTAAATGCGCGCGAATGGCACGTAAAATGAGAAAACGAAAAAATTATTAAGGGTCTCTATTTTCCTAATTGAGTCCGTTTGTTATACTAACCAAACCTTCGTTTAACCTTCCCTTGCCAACATTTTAATTTTCACAAGAAAAATTGTTTTTCGCTGTAAACCCTCCCAATCAAATTATGTTATTAATTGAGTTTTGATATATTGGTAGATATAAATCAGTTTCTCGTGCTTGATCTAAATGATTTGATTTATAATAGAGTCACTATAACTTTTAAATCAAAGAGAAACTAATTTTCCAACTGAATTAAAGAAAAAATAATGCCACCTGTGTATGTTTCTAAAAATGAAATAATTAAATGTTTAACGTGCGTTAATTATTGTGTAAGTGTGAAGTCGTAGTTATTTATTTTCATTTTACGTTATACAAAGTTATTGAAGACCTGGGAGGCAAATTTATTATGTGCATTTGACATGACAGGGGTTAATCGCTATCGAGGTCCGAAAGGTTGGTGAAAATATCCACTACTAGTCTTGTGCGACTTTTAACAAACCTTCACGAACAACAGAAGGCATAATACATATTAAAAATGGAAACAACGAAAGTGAAGTCTTTTTAATTATTACACTAAGCCAGCCAGTCGGACTATTTTAGAATAAAACGTACTTGTATTAAAATATGCCAAAAGACGTGAAAATCACCGCACACACTTTTCTACCTAGATTAATGTGCACTAGACTGAAAGGAATAACAACGCCAGCTAAATTGCACGCAGTTCTTCTTGGAAAATAAATCAACTCGATAAACACTTTGTTTGTAGATGTGGGTACTCGTTGTACTCATCTAATGGAAGTCTGCATTGGGCTCAGAAAGGTCGAGAGAAACCTTCGGACGGCTTTCTGTCCCAAAACGGGTTGACCCTGGCATTCTGGTTATACATAAATGGAATAACGACGCTCAAAACGACCATTCTCGACATTAATGACCGAAAAAATAACTCATTTGTTGGTAGTATCCAAGTGGAAAGTGGGCATCTCTTTTGGAGCGAAAATTACATTCATAAACAGCTGTTCGATGTTCAACTTCCAGTGGCACTGCCAAGTGACTCTTGGAATCATGTGGCCCTTGTTCACAACTTCCAGACAGGGAAGATTGAAACCTATCTCAATTCCTCAAAAGTTCTGGCGGAATTCGCCAATAACTCCATTCCTGGAGATTTGTATATAAGCACACTGGATGGGGTGTTCTTTCCCCACTTTCATTTCTACGGCAACATTGATGAATTCTACATTGTTTCGACTCATCTGAATTCGATGGAAATATTCGATCTCATGGAATATTGCACCAGTGGTAGTTTGTTTGTATGTATGTGGAAAATATTGGGTTAAAGGGCCTTCAAAGTTCCCCGCCGCCATTAGAAACCAATACGATTTCATGAAGGACGAGAAAACCCTCCAAAAAGGCAAGTTTCGTGTGGCCATGAAAAGACACTTGTACAAAAACAATAATTACTCTCTGTTGTGTGACGTGACAATCCTTGAACACACGCCCTTTTACGCGATACAGAGTGCCAGCACCATACTCAACTCGTTTTCGTTGACCAGTCTCGAGGAATGCATCAACAACTGTTGTATTCTGGACGACTGTCAAATGGCTCACTTCAATGGGTCCAACTGCAATCTCATCGAGTGTACAATCCCGTCGTTGTGCCAGCCTTCTTCGTCTACGACGCCATTGCCCAGTGTCGATGAACAAAGTGTATCCACGTTGGTTTACACCAAGAAGCAAGGCCAATCTGTGCTTTTTCAAAGTATGTGTACAGTGGAAGAGATTTCTATTTCAGTTGTTGTTAGGTGCCAAAAATAGCAGTAAAAGTCAAGAGAGGTCGGAATCACTGCACAACCCGAGCGAACTAGTAGTAGTAGAGCCGCAGGACGTGTGCAAAGATCGATCTACAATCAGTGGAAAAGCAGGGGTGAAAGTAAACGGCAGATACAAAGAAGTGAACGCGAGTAATCAATCCATACCGATGTTCGTTTAAAAATTAAATAACTCGTACTTCAAGACAACAAATATTGACTACTGTCAAGTTGATTTTGTTTAGATATTAAACAAAAAGTTGAAACACTTCAAATTTAAGTAATCACTTTGAAAGTCCAAAACGGTCATTTGTTATCGTGCACTGTGTTCTTTTAAATTTAAAAGCAGTAAACAAAGCTTAATTTCCTAAAATAAAAAGTTTGAAATCTAAAGGAAATTGGATGTTAGGACAGCATTGTCATAAAGTTGATAAGTTTGATTTACACCCCCATTCATTGGATAACTAATACATACACATAATTAATTGAACCGTTCTAAAGGACAAATGAATTCGGAGAAACAGTGCAACGAAACATGCTGTGCCACAAAACAATGCTATCTCTATGTGTACGAGCCAGTGACCAAGTTTTGTTTACTATACTTGTGCACAAGCACGTCCGGCTGTGACATCGACTTTCAAACCGATAGCAATTCCTACAAGTTTGTCACAAAAGACAACAGCTCAATAAAACTAAAGTTGGGTGGAAATACGTCTGGAATAAAATGGAATTATGTTCACAACGATACAGCCGACCGAAACAACTCACCCCAAAGTTGGGTGGAAGGCCCTCCTGTCGATTCGACGCCGTCGCCCACCAAAAACATGTTTGACAACTACTCAGAACTGCTGGAGAATCTCAAAAAAGACTTTGGCAAGTACAATGTCGAGACTCTCAGTGCAAACAACAATCTACCATCTACTACACAGTTACCGGTGAAAGTGGGCCAGAATAGCTTGGGGGACTCCACCACCAGCGAGCTCGCAACGGTCAACAATCTCGCCAAAAAAGATCACACCTGCGAAGTCGACTACATCTTTGATAATGTGGCTATTCCTGATAGCACTGTAGCAGTGCTTGTGATACAGCACCCAACCGATAGTGTGTACAGCATTAACGAATGTGGTTCGTTGTGTTGCAACAGTGAGATGTGTGATATCGGCTATCTGAAAGGTGGGCAATGTTTTTTGCTCTCATGCACAAATAAGAAACTGTGCTACTTCACAACTCCCGCCGATGAGCACAATATTAAGACCAAGCAGTCCATAGTGTACGTGAAACGTCATGGCGTTAGTTTATTTGAAAATCTGCTGAAAAATGAGCGCCCAGCACCAACTCAACTTCACAAAGCCCCGACTGTTGACAGTGCTACATCAATCAAATTTCACAGAAAGAGCGACAACCACATGTGCCTCTATAGTTACCCTATAGAGGCCAAGTTGAGCATTTGGGAGATACCCATGTGGTTTTTTAGCATCGAGTTGTCAACCAACATGGAACAATGCCAGGATTCTTGCTGTAAGAATGTGCACTGTTTCGCCGCTTACCAACGTGAAAGCTATTGTTTTCTGTTGGTTTGCAAAATCAAAAATAAGCACCGTTGTTTCAAGTACACACGGCCGCCGTATTTGGAGAGAGATCCGGCGTTCACTAGTTTGTTGGTGTACGTGAAAAAACGCAAAAAGAAGCAGCACAGCAACAACCCTCAACTCAGTCGCATCTACACCACCTCAAACAACCATACGTACAAACCCTCAAGTCCATACGGGCTAACTACAACTGCAGCACCAAACAACTACTATTCGACTTCTGCCAACACTGAGTACCAGTCGCCCACTTTCTACGGCAATAACTACCAATACACACCGTTCACTCTTGGGTTCGCGTGGAAACCTTTCCAGAACTTCTACGCCAGCGAGTTGGCTAGTAAGAAGTCCTGGGTGGACAACGAATATTTTAAACCCAATTTGAACACACCAACGCCTCAACTGTATGAACAACCTCCAACAATAAAATCTATTACACCTTCGAAAATTGTGCTACAACAACATTTGTCGGTGACTTTTCATTGTGACACGGAAGGTTACCCGAAACCTCGCATTTCGTGGTCGTTGTTGAAAGAGATGAATTTGCCGAAACACAGCAACTATTACACGGACAACTTGGAGCCGATCAAGAATGACGAGCGAATTACAACTCTTGATGCTGCTGCCGGCTACTTGATCATCAACAATATCCATCCAAGTGACAGCGGAATTTATGTGTGCACTGCCACAAACAACTACGGCTCGGTGTATTCGGAAGCATCACTTGAGGTGTTGGACGTGAATGAATGCAACTCCACTGCTGGGAGCAGTCCTTGCAAACACACCTGTATCAACACCATTGGTTCCTACTATTGCAAGTGTTTCGACGGCTACGAGCTTTCCACTGTGGACAACTCCACTTGCTTGGATATCGACGAATGCCAAAGTAAACACGCCAACACCTGCAACCAACTCTGTGTCAACACCGAAGGGAGTTACCTGTGCCAATGTCTAAGTGGTTACAGCATGAACAGCAACAATGTGTGCATTGATATCGACGAGTGCTCGGTTATGAAGAATCCGTGCGGCAACGGGCTTTGCAAAAACACCGTGGGGAGTTTCTTGTGTGCGTGTGAATCGGTCGACGATTACTTCTCCAAGGAAACCAACCAGTGTGTTAGAAACGCTACTCAGCCTCCATTGACTGACACCCCCAACGATTATAGTATTTTTAAGCGTAGCTTTTTCTCCAACGACAAGTTCTATCTAACCGGACTGGGGTTGTTGGCGCTGTTCGTAATTCTACTTGTTGTACTACTGGTTGTTGTGTGTGCAAAACATTGCCGTTCCAGAACTAAAACCCAACAATACAGGTTTTGAAGCTTTCGGCAGATTGTGCTTAAAATTTGATTCATTTTATGTACAAATTCATGTTGTGTTATTTTATCCAGTGATTTTATTGATGAGCGCTAGATAATCAAACGAACCTTTAGCTTCTGTTTAATTGTGACATTTTTTTATATTCGTACGTAGATTGGCAAAAATTCCAAAAATAGTGTGTCATACTAGAAGTTTGTACGAAACATACAATTGAAACGAGCAATACTTTTCCTAAAGAATGGTTGTTATGATTTTTAACTATTGAGTGAGTATCTACCAAATATATATAAAAGAGTGTCTGTGTGTTTCGCAAGTACACATGTCCGAAAATGTTTTTCCTTACACACACATTTGACATCACTACTAATGCACTGCAAACATAGATAAAATTTGCACATGTTGATGGATGCAATTAAATACTTGTTGGCAGGCTTAAATGCAATAGTTTTCAGTTGATTTTCAAAAATATAATCCGATTAGTAAACCAACTAATCAGATTATAATAGAACATGGCTGTTTTCTCTAATTTACGCAAATATAGTTTGATTTACAGTTATACTATTGAACCCTGTAACTATTAGCATTGATCCAAGCATTTTTTATTTTAATACATACACTATTTTAATGTAAACGCTTAGTGGAACTTTTGCTTATTGTAGTCCACATTTTACAACACCAACATTAATTTTAAGTTCCTAAAATCCAGCATTCGTCTTTATGACATTCATTGTTAAGTTTAGGGTTTAATATCGGGCCAATGATCAAACCACCTAACTAAACCCCAGTGATCTACTTCAAGATTTATGTTTTAGTATCAAATAACTTATTAATTGATGATTGAAAACATGTTATTGATCAATTAACTTAATTTAAGTAAATTATAATCAATCAACAAATTCATTAGCTTTATTAATGGGGGTTATATTAGACTTTTTAAGTATGTTTACATTAAGTTATTGGTATAAACAACTCAAACGATAACTAAGCTATAAATAGTTTGTCAACTAGCGCTGTACATCATTGAATTAGTGAAAAGTACACTTGGCAAGTTAAGAATTAGGTTATATTATTTGTTGAAAATTATAAGTAAAAACATTCAGTGCGATATAATATATCAATTAAATGAAACTTTCACTTAATAACTCCAAATAAAGCTGGGTGGTCATTGGTGGTGCTAGTTGTTTATATCGTCTCCGCATTATTTGAGTGTTGTACACCACGCAATTCAAATATATAAATGGACTCTCATTGTATTTCACTTGCAAGGAAACTCAAAACAAAAATCACTAAAATTTATTTTCAGCATTAACACTTTTTCATATTAAAACAACTTAAAAGTAACGTATATTTCTTAAACATAGTCGCAATTGTCTCGTCACTTTAAGCCAAACGAGTTATTGCTACAACTGGGCGAAATAAAAGTGCATTCATAGATTAACTAAACTATGATACAACGCTAAAAACTTTGTTGTGTCGTTGAACGTACATGTTATAAATGCATTGGCAATTTAAACGTCATAGCGACGGCATTTCTCAAGAAAGGCTTGAAAGTACCACCACCCGGCAATTAATAGCGTGAATGAAAACACTTTTTCTTCACACTGAATCCAAGTCGCTCGTTGACTGACAGAATATTGATGGGAATTGTTATGGATAGTTTTTCGAAGATTTTGCTCATAACTTGGGTGCTAGTAGTCTCTCTGTTGGGCGTGCACACGACGGACAACCTCTATGGTACAATATCTAACTGTTTGAATGGTTCTAACAATTTACAAAGACCAAGTCTGTATAGAGCGACCAATCGGCACTGAAATACTTTCAACATTGAATTTGACTTCGAATAAAACTGTTTTTTTCGATCGCCATCAAGGATGTGAATTTGATAATCACACCTTGATTGCAGACCCGTGCCTCAATCAACTGCACAACGACACACAACCTCGACTATTCTTTTTTGTGGTGAACAACAAAGGGGGTCTGGATTGCGTGTTCAATAGCGGTTACTTATTGAACACGTCGAGGTTGGTTCGCAGCGTTACCACGTCAGTTCTAATTTGTTTCAGGTGCGACTTCCACCCGCAAATCGAATACTACCCCACCCACAATGTTTCAGTGATCAGGGTACTTTTTGGAAAATGGACAATACAACTTAATTCGCCACATCTAAATTAAGGTTTACTTCAAAAACAACTTCCATCTGGAGGGAGCTATAGGTGAATGGGCGCCCTTCAATTCCACGCCAAATGTTATTGCAGTTTTTCCAACCTACTCAGACAACTGTAACTAATTTGTAAACTCAGCAACAACTCTAAATGCCTCAACAGGTGACTACAAGAACAGACTTAGTTCTGAAGACCAACATAACTATGTTGTAAGCATCGTTTTTGCCGTTCTTTCGACCTTTACAATCGCTGGACTGTACATCACAGTTATTCAACGAGGGTTCATAAGTAATGCGCCACTTGTTGGCTGAGCTAACTTTAAATAGGGCACGAGGAACAATTGATTCAAATAAACCAAAATCACCAATTGTAGTAATGTAGATAGACTGCGAAAAATCACAGCCGATTAATTATTTGATTAATCGAAACTGTTGTTAAGTTAAAAATTGAGTATTAACGCGCAAAATTCATATTAAATCGCACTTTGTACATTGCTCAGCACAATATGAAGGAAAAATCGCTTGTATGAAACTAATTCCAGCAATAACACACTATAATTAACAAAAGATTTTACGGCGCAAAAGAAATGAACAACCGAATTGCACGAAGAATTCAAAACTGCAACTTCAAATTGTCCTCAAACCTACGTGTATTTAGTCAAATAACCGCCTTACTAGTTACTTTTGAATAACGTTGTTATTTTTCGTCATTTTTTCGTTGACAACGCCAGTTAAATGTTCCAAATACTTGCAAAAAAGTTAACAACAAACAACACCGGACCAAGAACAACTTCATCAGACACCAGAATTTTGCCGTCGCATTTTAAAGGCGTTTCCAGCACAATATTACTTCTCAGCACCTACACGCGATAACACCAACAACAGCAAACTGACAAATCAAACCAAAATGAATTTCTGATTTTCCACACCACTGGGGATGATTCCTGAGTTTCTGAGTGCTGAGTCCATTCCGCAATTTAACTAAACCAACGCGTTATCGATTCAACTTCTCAATGGACTACCATTTTTTTGGCGAATTCCAAATTTTCACACTGAATATGGATAATGAGGCCTTCGTATTTAATGTGAATGTCTTTGAAGTCACCATTCAACAACGAGTTTTTCTAAACAGCATTTTAATTGTTGCACCATTAACCTAGTTGTGCAACTAGGTTAAAGTGAGCATATCAAATATAAACGATAGTCCAGTCTAGAACGAC
This sequence comes from Merluccius productus, assembly GCA_027122695.1. Lineage (NCBI taxonomy): Eukaryota > Metazoa > Chordata > Actinopteri > Gadiformes > Merlucciidae > Merluccius > Merluccius productus. The sequence continues at coordinate 69,533 of JAOPJI010062305.1, forward strand.
ATACCACTTGGTCCAACGAACAACTCTGGTGGTCCTTGTACAACACGGTGCAACATTTGTGTTTCTTCCTCTACTGAACTCGTACAAACTCACTAATCTAACCGTGTGATTTACGTCGTCACTTTTGGGGTACACATTGGAAAACACCACCACTCGCCCCGAGCACGAACTGGTGGTCACGTAGTTGGGCAACGAATTGATGAAATTTAGTACGTGCAGAATTTGCGCGTCCCACGAACCTTTGGGACTTAGATCAGGTGCATTAAGTATGCGCAACTTCTCCTCCTGAAACCGATCTGCTGCACTCATTCCAACCGACACGCTTTCCTCTCCAATCAAACCACCTATCACACCCTCAGTGGATTATACCGAAACACCTGATCAACGAGCATTCTTTTAAACACACGCACACATTGGCCACATTATTTTAATCGCATTAAAAAGATTGAAATCAAAGTTATACCAAAGTTAAATAAAAATAAACTAGCAGTCGGTCGCCGTCGGGGAGATTCGTTTGCGCTTTCCTGATGGTAACCTTTACCAATAGTTCTCACCCAACAATACCAATTTATAATGATTCAATAGATTTTTTATTCTCTGTTCAAATCGCTCGTCGGGAAAGATGTGGTCGTTGATTTGAAAAATGATATGAGGTTATTGTGTAACAGGAAATAGTGTGCTGAGAATGTGTTGTTTAGTCTGCAAGGCACGTTGGTATCGGTCGATCAAGTAACTTAACTCTGGCACACTTTAAACGACACTGATTTTAATTTCTACAGTATATGAACATAAAGATAAACAACGTAACACCGACCGACCCCAAACGTTTTCCGCACATGGTATTTGTAGTTTGTCGACAGTGGTGTGACCATTGGGTGTAGCTTTGTATTAAAAATTGCTTCATCAGAGGCAGTGTAATAAGGTACATCCGGTTGACTCCAGATGACGTCGACGTGTCGTTGCTCCAGGACACCACACGAAAAGAGTTGGACGCTTCGAAAGATAGATAGCGTTTACTTGCTTGTTCCCGTGTTCATGCTGTTGATATCTGTGTTGCATTTCCACGCGGACATTTTAGTTTGCGCATTCCTTTCGCACGAATTATGCAGCTACACACGTTAACCTCTAATTATTGCCGGTTGGAGCGTTGGGTTTTTTCGTAGTGTTGCTAAATTTGACCTCAAATCAACCCACGATTGATTTGAATTGTCTGCTAAATGATTCTAACAGTTGCAACTATAAAGCTATTCGATAAATTAACTACCCAATTGGAAAAATAATGAATGTAAATTGTACAAGTGTGCATTTGACCTCGCAAAATTAGATAATAATAGCATTTATTTCTCGTAGCGCCAATAATGCGCAAGAACATCATATTCTACTGTGAGTTGTACGAAAGACGGAAATTATCATTTTTAAAATTTTCAATCGGCGAAAGTCGTCACCGACTCCTCGATAAGGATCATTTTAAAGTCAAGCTCCAAAGCGTATGGGTTCTCTTACATATGAAGAATTCAGTCGGTTTGTCGCTCACAATAGCTGCAACTTTGATGCAATTCACGAGAAAGCGTTGGAGCTACTGAATATGAAAAATGCTCAATTAGGTTACGATGGTAACTCGCCTAATTATATAATTGGTTGAACTATTCCATCAAGTATACAACGTGTACGAACAGATGGTTATTTCGAGTGTGTTTGTGGGTGATGAGAAGTCAACGAAGGTAATTGAATAGCGGATTGCAGCTAAGAGTGTGTGTGTGTAGGAGTATTTGGAAAAGCTGAAGTCTGCATTTTCTGAGAGCGATCGTGTGAACGTGCTATTTGGCATGGTATTGGAGCGGATGGGAAGGTAACTTAGATGTGATTCAAACTAAATGTGCATCATTGCAAAGGTATGACGATGCGCTGCATATCTATGAACAGATTACGGAAGCCCACCCACATTCAGTAATCATTAGTGGAAAAGTTACGGTGTTGACGTGTGCTCACGACTAGTTGGCTTTAAAGCGCATCATAACCATCACCAAGTTGACCAAAAGTGAAGCAGATGCCATACCGCTCTTGGTGTCCTATTTGAAGCTGTAGATGATTGTGTGTTGGAGTGCATTTATTGTTTTTAGTTATATGAATGACCAGAGTGCGTGGATGGAGTTGAGCGATATATATGTGAATAGAAAGATGTTAGTTTTGTTGTTGCAATGTGTTGTAGTGGAGTGCGGTTTAGGTATGATAAGGCTAGATTTTGCGTGGAAGAGCTGATTTTGTTGGTTCCCAATCAAATAGCATTTCTGGAGAAGTATGCCCATGTAAGCTCACAACCACCCGCTCATGATCTAACCGAATTATAATGTCTACTGTTGGACTGAGAGAGTAAATTGTTGTTGTTTAGATAGCGCTGATGGACGAAAACGACCTGGAAACACTCGTAGTGGCCAGAAAGTATCTGAGCTTCGCGTTGTGTATCAACAACAACTCTGTGTCGACCTTAAAGTTGTTAACCGAGGTATTCGATACTGTTGTCAAATCAACTTATATGATATGGTGCAGGTGTGCGACAAGATAGACCAGTTCAAGTTGGATAAGAATGACCCAAATGCTCAACTGCTCCAGAAAGCCACCGTTCGTCTCCAACAGTTGACTGACATATAGAGTTTTAATTTAGCAATAGTATAATTTATAGTGCGAGATTTTAATGTTGAAACTCTTTATTTTTATCAACCAACGGAAAGCATATTGCACAATATATGTGAACAGTCAAGTGCAATGGCCATTTAAAAAAAGCAATTGTTTCAATCGTCATTTTCAACAATTTTCTGATAAGACTTGAGAGAAAGAGTTGCGATTTGTGAGTCGACGACGATTTCGTTGAGATACTTCCTTATCAACGTGAGAACGATCACGCCTATGATGCTCAGTGCAAACAATGACACCATTGCTATGTATAGGATATTTGAGGAGGATTTTCTATAGAGTTTTCGGTCTAAATAGATGTCATCAAAGTTGGAGCATCCAAGTGTCCGTGTTACAATATTTGTTGGTGGGCGAACACAGATTAGGTATTTTGGAGGAGATATCGAATAGAAAGATGCTGTAAGGAACCATCACGGGCGCGTACTCATAAAATACATTGCTACTGTAGTTGTACACTAAATTAACGTATCAATCCTACACAAAATTGTGTGTGGGTGTTATTACATTCGTCATTGATAAAATGTTTATTGTAGTCTTCAGTGTGCATGCAGTCCAGCACCACTTTTCTAAAGTCCTTCAAGTAGGGCACTTGCTTTCCGTAAAAACTCACATAATACACTACAGTGATAGGTCAAAGTTAATTATTGGTGGTATTAATAAAAGCGAACGATTTGAAGTGGTCAAAGCAAAAATTACAAATTTGCTTGTGGTACTTTGTCGTCTTGTATTTTTTGGCCGGCCACTTTGAAAAGTACACATCAGTTTTGTTGAAATCTTCAATACAGCTATTGTGATAGAAAATCCGCCCAACGAATACTTTCACAAATATCCTTCGAAAGGTAGGTATAACTGCCGAGAATCATTTCCATATTGTCCAGCAAGTTTTCCCAGCCATAATCATCGATTGTCTTCTGTGATTAAACCCATTACATATGTTGGTCAAGTTAAACCCATTTATTTAATAACACCAAATGGATTTTGGTATTCACTCCTAACAACTAATTTATCTAATGTTGGTGTTACTGTCGTGTTCAAGTAGCCAAACAGGTTTATCCAGTAGTTTCTCGTTAGGTTCGTGAAAATGGCCTTGTTATCGTGGAAATACATTCTGGAAGAGAAAAATAGGTCATCGTTGAGGTACACTTGAATGAATGAGTTGGCACACTCCAAATAGACGTCGATTTCAGGCACCAACATTCGGAAAATAGCGTCTTGTCCATGGAGATGGTCTGCGTTGAAATTTAGACCTACAGCAACATTCATAGTTAAGTGTTAGTTGTCTAGGTATAGAGCAAACCGTGACAGTTTTTTGTGAGCGTTTTATTGCATCGCTTTCTCTCTAAACGACTAGTCGGCAAACTGCTCAAGCTGATAACGGCGTAGTTGGCTGCAAAATCGATCCACAGCAATAACCATAAAACTAACCTCATTAGCTACTTAGTTTTGGCGCCAACTCTCGTCTGCTTGGTTTTAAATGGGAATTAAACATACCTTTTCAGCAAGATTTGTTTTGATTAATTCATATAACTTTTATTGAAATGCTAAATTGTCCATAAACCGTCGTAGAAAACTAACAATTAGGTTGAATCTTGGTGTTGTTTGTTTGAAAATGTGGCACCTATTTAACACACGATTACCTCCATAAAAACAACTCGAATGAGTGTGTAAAAACGGTGCAGCTACTCAAATCTAGCTCCATTGTGGGTTTTAATCGTGAACTAATAGCACTGTTTGGAAATATTTAGTGGATGCAGTTTAAATTTGTCGATTCTAATTTTCATTGTGTGACCAAAGGAACTCGTACGTCAGTTTACCTTTCAGATTTTCGCAAATGTCTCAACTCACGCTTAACTCTTTGGTGTGGGTAGTTTACTTTGTTCAAATTGTTTATAAATTATCATTACGTAACAAAATTATACGCCGGAAAAAAACATTATTTTTGTTGAAACACGAAGTTCAACTCCATATATAACCATCATCATCATTGTAATGTATTCAAACAACATATTTGCGACTACGACAATTGATGGGTTTTCTTCTTGTGCACGATTTTCCATTTGTGAACAAACGTTTACACTGTCTACTTTAAAGCACCAAAATCAACAAATACGGACTATAATTTAATTTGCAACTCATGCACAACTCACTAGTTCAGCGCTTCCCGATTCAAATTGGATCTCGCACCCCTTGTTAAAATTTATGTTCAAAATAGGGTTTACATTTTAATAAGAAGATTACTGCCATAATAAAACTTCCTGTGTACTTTATTGCAAAAGTTCAATTTCCATTAAAACAAACCATCATTTATGTAGAATTGCGCATTCAATTTATGTATATTAAACTTTTTAAAATTCCCCAATAAATAAGAAGAATTTAAATTGAGCGAAATATGTTGACTTAAACTTGTCTTATAGCTCTGAATGTAATAATAATATAAACAGTGTAATTGATCGCAAATAACATTTTTTAGAGAAATACTCACCATTGGCGTTTCCCAGTTATAATTAAATTAAGTTTTCAATTACTTTCTGTTGATTTATAAATGAAACCAGACATTCAATAGAGTTTAAGTATATTCAAAACGTTGCAAAACTTCAGCTATTTTGGTTCGCGTAAGTGAATACTTCACTAATTACTAGTTCACTGTATAACTTACAGCTGTTCTAGTTCTGTAAGTAATTGTATTAGACGAGTAAAGTACAGTCAAACGTATATTGACTACTTGGTGTGATATCTTGGACCTAATCCTACTACACCTGTGACATTTTGATCCGACGATCAAACTGAAAACCTGGAATGCATATAATACACCGCGAACAATTCATTTTTGATTAGTCAAAAGCAACTAACATAATTATTAGTATAAGTTTGAATGAGTGAATATCGTGAAACTGCCATCTATAATGAAATCAATTTTCGGACTTGCGTACTTGGGCCACACACATAATGATACTCTTCCTTTATAATTAGGGTTGGAAATTTTCGACGTTTATTCTTTTAAATCGAAAATTTCCAACCTTATTTATAATATAATAGAAGATAGCTTTGATTGAGATATGCCGACAAGCCCGGTCGTCCTTAGTAAGGTCACGGCGCAACTGGGTGTGACTCACCCTGATAATATAAGTAACAATACTTTTGGGAATGGTTTGGAAAATGGAGCATTCAAAAATCTAAAATACTTCTCCAACCGACTAAATCAACTAATTAGTGTAACAACTCAGTAAACATAAGTGAACGCTGAAATTTTTGCACAATATTCATTATTTGTTTTACAGTTAATGCGCCACGGTTTTGTGCAATTAAAACAGTTATATTAGGTGAAAATAGGAAAGTTGCAATTAAAACAGTTATATTAAGTGAAAATAGGAAAGTTGCAATTAAAACTAAACTGAGATTATCAGTAGCTTTAGTGGTGGACAACTTAAGAAGCTTAAACTATCGAGCTAACACATTTGGCTATCGTCATCGCTTTTACACATCAAAAATTCTAATTAAATAGTAATCAAAGGAAAATATCGATATTTAAATGTATTTGTCATTTGGTTCGATAATTTGTGGCAAATTCTCAACTAGCCACCCCCTTGGCAACCTACTTTTATCTCATCTCGAATGTCGACAACAAATGTGTGTAACCTTTTAACGGGTGTGATTAAGAACATTTGGTATTATATCACTCACATCACCAAATAGGATAAGCTTTAATCATTTAAATCAATAATTACACAAACGAGTTGAGTTCGTGGATAATTAATCTTGGAGAATGTCACATAGAACCGAGTCTCATGGATTGACACATGATGTCAAAAAGAAGGTTGAAATCATTGCCAAAATAGTCCCTTTTGACAACATTATAAAAAAATAGCTTGCCTCGCGATACAACGAAAAGGAAGAGCAAGAAACCATGGAATGGATGGAAGCTTTAATAGGCGAGAAATTTTACACTAACCCTGGAGCTGCAAGCGTTTGCGAGTACTTGAAAGATGGTGTTCGACTATGCAAGTACACAGGAACCTATTGGGTTGGTAGTAATTACATGGACTGTTGTAGATTGGCCAATGTTTTGCAGCCAGGTGCCATCCCTCGAATATCCGATAGCAAAATGGCATTCAAGCAAGTACGACTATTCGGCACACATGCATGGAAGGCTAAAGTTATGTTGTAGATGGAAAATATATCCAACTTCCTTGCATTTATCTCCAACTACGGGATTCCATCTACCGATTCATTCCAAACCGTCGATTTGTACGAGATGCAAAACATGACTCAAGTCATAATGACCTTGACTGCAGTTGGTCGACGAGTAACACTTCATGCTTTGTTTTTGAGTCGATCACACGATTTCTAGGCTCAAGCCATGGGATTCAACGGCCCAACTCTGGGTCCCAAAGAAGCCTCGAAAAATGTGAGAGAATTCGACAAGGAGACTATCGACAAGGGAAAGGCCTATGTTAGCACACAATACGGCTACACTGGTGGAGCTAACCAAAGTGGGGTCAACTTTGGAAAAGGAAGAAAAATTATCGATTAATTTTCCGTATGAGATATCACATACGTTACTATAGCGCCTACAGCTAACACCTACTATTAGTTCCTTATTCGCATGTGTTGGATGGTCACTAATTAAAGACTCATTTTGATGCGTGTACGATAATTGTTAAAATAAGAAAGAGTCAACTGTACGTAGTTCCATAAACACACTAAACGCAACAGTAAACATCAGTGTAAGTGATACACGAGTTAGTTCAAGTAGAAGAAGCTGGTCACCACCACTACTGCTTGTAGAGAATGTCATAGTGTGAATTGTTGTAGAGGAGGTAGAGATCTATTGAAGGGCAATATTCGGGAGTGTTTATTGAATAGAAGCTGTTGGGCGAAACGGAAATAATATTGATGTTCACGTCGAAAACTTTGGCCAACGCGTTAATTTGTATGTTGTCGCAATAGACTTCAATGGGCTCCACGTGCTAAAAGTTGCATCAACAGATCTCAAACTTAATTAGCTGCTACATTTTTGCAAAACGCGTCCACTGACATCCCGTCCACCATGTAGCATTCGTAGGTCGATGCGTTGTTTTGCAGGTAGCAGGACAAGACCAGTCTCATGAATACAAAGCTATAGTTCATCATGTCAAAATCTTGCATGACCTACAGTAAATTCATAGTTGAGATGACGCATCGAATAATGGATGTTTTGTTGAGCAAACAGCTCCTTTAAGTCTACCGTCCACTTAACGGCCGTAAAACGCGCGAGGGCATCGCACATGTTAGTCTTATCTCGAATAGTTTTATGAGGTAACATGTGAAATTTTGGGGCTCTTAATCCGATCATCTTAATATAAATGTGTTTGCAAAAATTTAAGTGTTTCGTTTATTGAAGGCGCAGCGAACCCCGCCTACATTTGAGTTCTACACGACACATGAGATAATTATTAGGCGTTTCAAATATCCAATTAAACACTTAACTTTAATATTTTCGTGTTAACTAATCTTTTTAGTTGAATGCGACAAAAAACATCAAGATTTCGATTTGGCGCCCTTTACCTGACAGCAATTGTCACGGTATTATACTTGTGGGCGTTAGAAAAAGCTAAACTTGCGCCCATGAATATACACGTGTGTGGGTGGGACTAGTTTAACGTCAGCCTGCAAAATTCATCAAGGAAACAAATTTATTTTAATTTATTATGTGCGCACGCGCGAATCACAACTCACAAAGAAAGTGGCGCGCGCGATTCACTTTTATTATTTAATGTTGGCAACGTTTCGAATGAAAATTGCGACCTGTACTGAAAAGTAATAGCAGCTTTACGAACATGAAAATATTTTCAACTAATTTCTAGTTGACTTATTTCAAATGAAGCCATTTGAAACAGTTTTGGACCAACAACGTCAGTACTAAACTAATAAAATTGATAAACGGTCAACAACCCACTCTACGAACAACTGAACTTTATTATTACTATTACTTCTACTACAGATGAGAAATAGTGTTAAGTGGTCAAATGAAGTTTTATCAATATAGAATACTTTATTAACATATTCGTCGATGGCACTTGTCGCGTAATTGGCGCTGTTGGTGCAAGTAGACGGCGCATTGATGAGCAGCTCGACAAACTAACTATTTTGTTATCAATTCACAGTGCAAGCATTACAATCTCGTAAAAATCGGAAACGGTGATTTCAGGATAGCCTTTCGATAGGAGGTCGTTATAGTAAGTCTTGGCCAAGTCAGTGTACCTGAAATAAGTTCATGATTCCAATCGAGTGGAATAGGTCATCAACTTTGGGCGATATTTATCGTAGTCGGAGTTGATCTTTTCCAATAGCGATATTAGGATGGCTCGGTAGAAGCAGTTGCCGTCGGGATGTATCACTCGAACGCGGGTGAAGCCAGCTAGAGCATCCTTTCAACAAGCTACACTACCATCATTGAAAAGAGTCGTTATTACCTGTAATTTTTTGGTGTATTCCTCGTTGTTAGCGCAGTACTGTGTGCACCATTCGTCGGTTATTGGTTGCAATTCGATCAGTTTGCGGGGTTTCCCCGTTGTTGGGAAGAGTTGGTTGGAATCTTCTGTTTGTACCTTCATTCTTGAAGCCAATTTACCGGATTAGCTGGGAAAGGAATTAAAGCTGGGCTTCCGCAAATAGTCTATTTGTTGGTTGGCAGCGTCAAGTTAGAACAATAGCGGGCTTTGCTGCGAGCACTATAGTAAATTCAACCTGACGAGTGTTGAAAACGACGTCCAATTATTAAGTGTCTGCGCACTCTTTCGATTAATTCGACGTTTAAATTCAAGCTGTTCGTTCGCACGCTCAACCGAGTACTTTCGCGGTGTGTTGCGAAGTCGCTAGTAACAATTCCGCCAAGTATGCAAATCGCAACAACTTTGTTTAATTGGGGCATTCTTTTGCTGTTATGGTGAGCGATTCATAAAAAACAACACCCATTAACACAATGTCTCATTCAGAACTTTCTAGTGTTTACGTGGGTTTGAGCAGATCGGGAACAAAACAAATTAATGTAATTCATTTAAGTTCAAAAACACTCAACTTGTTCAGTCGTTCGGATTGTTAACGGAAAAAACTCGACCACTCCATAAGGTTCCTTAAAATAATTTTTATAAATTTGTAACAAGTTGGTTCATTTATTCTTAAGCACGAATGAATATTTTAAATAAAAAGATAGATTAATTTTCGGAAAATATCTCGAACCCAAACAAATGCCACCAAACCGAACTGATAAATCTAGCAAAAACATTTATCCAATTAACACAACCGTTGCTAAACAACCCTAGGAAATTAAAGGTAGAATCAAGTAGTTAAACATGTACACGCATAATACGAAGTAACCTTCGGGGTGTTTTCATCAGAGATAATAGTTGGTTTTTAATGCGATTATCGCACTATTCGTTCGGCCTCAATAACTTAGATAGTGATTTAATAAATAATTAACCATACACAAAGCTAATTGTATAGTGGACATGCTCATTTGTTTCATGTTAACTGCAACATCTACTCTAGCTAGGTGTTTTTTGTCATGTATACGATTATTTTTCGCGTTATCCGTAATCTACTTAGAGTAGTTACTGCGTTCGACAGCCACTGGGGCAATGCAAGCGTACAAACAGAATGTGTTTTTGCACTTAGACCGCGACAGAAGCGGTTATATTGATGAGTGCGAGCTCTATAACTACTTCTGCAAAGGTATTGGACGTCATCGATATCACTAGTCACCACTAGGTTGTTAGAATTCGGAGCCTCTTTTCATCCTGTGGCCATCAAATTAGTGACTCGAATGTTCAAAACCCCCGGGACGACCGGCCTAAACTGTGAACAATTCGGCAGGTGTTACGATAACATTGAGCGGTGGAAAAAAGCTTTCTACGACCTGGACAAAGACAAGAGTGGGACGATTGGCTTGTACGAACTCGATATTGGTAGTTCCACTCGAAACCTAAGTTTTTATGTCGCTGTGCAGCTTTTTCAGGATACAACATGAAGTTCTCCCAGTCCACACTCGGCCGTGTGATCTACAAGTTCGACTCGTCTGGTAGAGGGTCCCTTACGTTCGTCGACTTTTTCAGGGCTATGGTCACCGTCAAGGTATGCCAACCTGTACACAGTTGCCTCGCGCTCACCTATCCCCTATCATTTAGCTGTTAAGCACTAGATACGGCGCAATGAGAGGAAACCCACACACGGCAGATTTCCAAACTAGACACCACACTGCCCTCGATAACGTGTTATGCTACGCAACAAGTGGCTTAACCGGCACAGTTTTTAATGTTCAATTTGCAATTAGATAACGCAGAACTAATCGCACCGTCACTAATACCAAGAAGATACTGATAAAAACAACTCAATCGGTCCCCAATATATTCTAAATGTGCATTAGAGTCTGTGTATTTTTCACCAACACTACTTTCAATCGTATATAAATGGAGTCCTTGTGAGGGTCGTAGGGCGACTCCTTCGAGGGAATCTCCAGCACCGACGGCAGTGGGGCTGTGTGTTTGTCGATGAGGTATCGTATAGTTTCCGCAATCTACCAATTTTTAATGCAAAGTTGACCAATTAAAGTGTTCGCTGTGACAACAATGACACCAAGCAAATTACCGGCTGAGTTATTAAAATTATGGCAATGTCGTGTCGTGAGATGAGGGAGTTAAAAAAAAGTTCGATTTCCTGGATGGTAGTTGCTTAAACCCACTTGGAAAATGCGTGCGAAACGATAAAACTACTTTTCTCAACCACCAAAAAGTTCTTCTGTCGTTTTTGATTCACATCGCCAACGCCGGCCAATATAAAGCCGATGCAGGTGTCCTTCAGTAACGGATATCATTACAAGGCCACAACGATTCAATTACAATGTCTCCTATGACGGCCACCAGTTTCTTACGGACCAGACCCAGTACCATGGCTTCAATGGGCTGCGCGAGCTCATTATATCGTTGTTTGTCGCTCGCTAAGTTGGCGACTTAGTGAGTGAGTTGACGTGGGGCTTGTAGTCCAGCAGTTGTGTGCTGCTTTGCGATCAAACGTGGTAGATGTTTATCAACTTGAGTTTATAACATGTTTTAATTGAACTGTTTGTTCGTGACTGCGCACTTGAACTCTTCGGCGTTAGTTGAATCGGCGAAAGTGGGCATTTTTAGCATATATACACTTTAACCGGCTTTGTGTATTCACTTCAAACTGTGCGTAGCGTCTAAAAGTGAACCGTTTGCGCTAATTATCGCTCATGTTGATCGTTTTTGTTAAATAGTAAGATTCCGTCTGTGTGATATGCACAAATTTATGTGTATACCAGTAAACTCATATTTCTCATTATCAAGATGGTTGGTCACATTTTGAAAAACTAAATGAGTTTTGTAAACTGTTCGGCATTTATTTGTAAGATTCGTCGAGTTCGGAGAGATAAAGTTATAATTCGTCCGCATAAATGATGAGGTTTTAAATCAAGAATTTATGAAATAAATTTGTATACGTGAGGACTGAATTGTACTTACTCTTTCAATCCGGAATTAAAACTAAGAAGCGGAGAAATATTAATTTAATGATATTAATTTAATGATTGAAATAAAACAAAGTTTAGCCAAATATAGTTTGATCTAGTCGCAAATAATCCAGTAACACTTGATTTAATCTCACAAAATTGAAATCATTAAAACACAGTATTGCTCAAAACCCAACGTGTCACTTTTAACATTAAGCTTTTTATTTATTACTTCTCTTTTTTGCTTCCATATGATATTTCATACAATAGAACAGGAGAAATGGTGTGTAACTTATTTGTATTATTTTTAACGTAAATCAGCACTTTGTTATTTTTCGAAATCAATTGAATATAAAACGACGAATTGCCCAAAATAACAATAAAGCGTTAGTACTATTTAGAACTAAAATTTAAACATTTGTCCATAACAAAGCTAGTTGATGTTTATTTAAATTCAGCTAAAAGTCTGTTTCGACTCAATTTTGTCCGGGGTTTGCAGTTTTTCTCGCCAAATTTAGCGGCCTCAATATTTTAAAAAATTCAACAACTAAAACTTCAACCACTCAACATCTGCATTGATTTATTTGATTATTTACTACCCTGCGTTTTCTAGAAATTTGGATGTTGAGGTTATAAATGTTCGGCGCATGTGCGAGACAACTATTGATAAGTTTTTGGCTAATTCGGTCGGAATGTTAGCTATGACTTGAAATTTGCAATGACTTTACCATGGAAACAATAAATACAAACGCAGTCTGTTATATCACCCTATAACCTACGAAATAATCAAATTATGTTGGCGTAATTCGAGTTAAACAAAGCTGAGGGCTATATGAAAGCAACCGATAACTTCACACAAAATTTGCAATGCGTTGAAAACTTAAACACTCGACAACAATAAAGCTAATAGATAATCTTGCGCATTGTTTTATTTCTTTCCACAAGAAAAAATTAAAAGCAAATGCGACATTTTATGCTAACGCACCTTTTTTACATGAAAGCGTTAAAAGGACCATTTTCAATCCCTACACCAGTAGCAGTAATCATGAATGTTCAAAAATACAATTAGTCAATAAAGTAAGGAATAAAATGTAGCTGATTAGAAAACAATTAGTTTTTCCCCAATTCGATCATTTCGGAGGGCTGTTCGATGGTGTGGTTGGCTTTAATGCCGAACAAAGTGCACAGAGCACACGCGAGAATCAGTCCAAGAATAATCGTCACAAACAGACCGTTCCAAATGTCCACTGTGAACATGGGGGAGCAGTCAACGGCGGGGTTGAACTTTGGTGTTTTGACGCGAGAATTTTGAAGCTAGGTGGTCACCGTAACGATGAGTCTTAGCTGACACGTTCAATTTACCTGGTAATAGTTGATGATGGCTGTGTAATTTTTGTTTGTCTTTTTGTCTCTCAAATCGAATGTGTATTTATAGCACGTTTGAGAAAAGGTGTAGGGGGCCCCGATGCCGTCGCAACTGGAGCTGGCGACGACATTTTCATTTTTGTAGTCGAATTTGAATGTGACATTGATGCATTTCCACTCCCTATTGCTGGTGCTGAGTTGCATTCTACAACAATTTATTTTGTTAAACAATGACAATTGGTTTCTTTAGAAATAAAGGCAACTCATTAATGTTCATGTGTGCAAATAATCACTCCATAACAATTCCATGTGCTTTGCAACGACTGTCTTTATCAAAGGTGACCTTCAACCTAAATGCACTCTATGTAAAAGTGCCCACAACCAACAACAGCCATACAGTGAGCCACACTGAGACCCATCCAGCCTAATTGGCACCGAAGAGAGATAACACACATGGTTGGTATCGCTTTCAAACACAAGGGTGAATTTCGAGTAGAACAACATCAGACAATCGTCAAACGTGGCCAACGTGCCGGTGTTGACCACACCGTAATGGTCGACGTGGTACAGGTTCTTGCTGTCCAAGTAGGTGACCGAAAACTGGCTGCTTCTTTCGATGACTTTGTTGACGTGGCTTCGCAAAGACAACGTCTGGTATCTGTAACTACGCCCAGTTTCTGCAATATCAGAAACCACAACTAGAAGAGCGTTCTTATTTTGAGTTTTGTAGTGGTTGTAAATGTTTTCCAATGCACTACTGACATCGTTTTTGCTACATCATTTCAATAATCTAGTTAACGGTGTAATTGGTGTTACATCCGAACAATCTTGATTTTGCCGTTGGACTCGTATAAACTTTTGAGATCTTTTACATGCGTTATTATTTACACAACTGAATCATTCAAAAATACCCTCTTTAATCATATTCATGTTAAACGCCGCGTCCGCGTCGGTCTGAAGAGACATCCAAACCTCTTGAAGACCAAAATCTATCGCATTTGACCATATCAATTTGGTCATCGTTGCACTATTCTCTATGAGAAACTTGTACTTATTCGCTGATAGTTGTAGATCATTTAAAGTCAGCTATCAAGTGCAGTGATTAGGCCATGCCAACAATCGGTACGCATTTACTCCTTTGGCGTGTGCGATAACAATATAATCATAGGAGGCGAACTTGTCTGAGGGTACCAACTGACTGAAGTTGTCTTTCGACTCTAGAAATAGCACATCGGCATTGCTGTTGCCTGGCGATGTCAGTGGTTTTTTTCTACACCATCAGCTACAACATTAAACTCACGCCAGTGCAAATTACTCGTCTGTAGCGAACAACATCAGTGTCCCATAGATGCTGCATGCGAACTGTGACAACAGGCAACTCACAAACACACTACACACGCAAAATAGAAATTTCATTGAGTGTGGTTTTATTGTTGCGCTTGCGCAACAATAAATACCTTATTTCTGACGGTTGAATTGGTGCTGCTGGTGGTCACTCATTGGTGTTCCTCTGGCTGCATGCTGTTCGGCAAAATTTCAAGTTCAAAAGACCAAACTTCAGTTGTAATTGTACTCAATTCAAGCCAAGTGTGTAAAACGCGTTTTAATCAATGAACCATCCAAAAATCTACACACATTCAAATGACAACTGGCTGATCCAGCGCACGCCTCCACCACTAAAAATCATTGTGGAATGTAAAAACCAACGATTTTACGCATCACCAGTGCGCACGCACATTCAGACAGCAAAATGGTAACCCTCAATTAGTTTAGAATCCACTTGGACGAAACTAAATCGACAATTTAGGGCCAACAACCGTCTAGATTCAACTCCTTCAACCGTCCCGAGGACCCGGTAACGCTTTGTGTGGGTGATACCCATTTACGGTTGTTAAGGAGGAGGAGAAGAAAAAGAAAAAAGATGCTCATGCCCAAAAAAATATCGTCAAGCAGTTCAAAAAACAGCGCGGATTCGATGTCATTTCGAAGCTGCCCCAGGGTACAGTCGTTTTGTTGTGGTGGAAACGGGGATGCTAATGCTGCATGATAGTGTTGCCCTATAGGAACTGCCGTTTGAAGTATCTGCGCTTGCAACGACTCAAGGATTATTTACAGATCGAGGAGGAGTACATCAGCGCCCATGATGATCAGCTTTGTTTCGACGAGAACCCAGACGTACCTTTGACTGTGACACTGCGGTCGTGACAACTCATCGCCCATTTTAGATCACCAAAACGATAAACGACATTCGAGGGAATCCTATCGTCATAGGAACGCTTGAGGAGCGCATCGACGAAACCCACGCCATCGTTTCGACTTCCACTGGAAGCGAGACTTATGCGTGTATAGTGTCGCTAGTGGATAAGGATCTGTTGGAGGTTGGGTGTAGTGTGCTGTTGCAGTACAAAGTGACAATGCGGTTGGTTTGATAACCGTTGGTAACAGCTGTTGTTATAGAGTAACATCGTCGTTGGCGTGCTACAAAACGACACTGACCCCTTGGTGAGCATGATGAAGATCGATAAAGCGCCCCAAGAAACCTACAACGACATCGGAGGATTGGAGGACCAAATCCAAGAAATCAAGGTTATTGTCCCGACCATACAACGAATTGATTGGCTGAACTCTAGGAATCGGTTGAATTGCCACTGACAAGACCTGAACTATACGAAGAAATGGGTATCAGCGCACCAAAAGGCGTGATACTTTATGGGCCGCCCGGCACCGGTAAAACTTTGCTGGCCAAAGCGGTGGCCAACCAAACATCTGCCACATTCTTGAGAGTTGTCGGCAGCGAACTCATACAAAAGTACTTGGGTGAAGGGCCCAAATTGGTGCGTGAGATTTTCAGAGCTGCCCAAGAAAATTCACCCGCGATTATTTTTATTGACGAAATCGATGCGGTTGGTACCAAACGGTGAGTGAATTGGCTGTGCGTTCTCTATATATAACTTTCTGTTTTTACACACCCACACAGATATGACTCCAATAGTGGCGGTGAACGTGAAATACAACGCACCATGTTGGAGCTGCTGAACCAGTTGGACGGCTTTGACTCCCACACCGACGTCAAAGTACTTGTTGAAGTGGTGACCACTAGTGAATCTCTTGTTAAAGGTTATCATGGCCACAAATCGCATCGACTCTCTGGATCCGGCTCTGATTCGTCCAGGTAGGTGTTTAGTGGCGTCGTTTTCTCACTGCCAAATGCTTGGGCCTCTACTTTAGGACGTATTGATAGAAAAATTGAGTTCCCTCTTCCCGACGAGAAAACCAGACGACGCATATTCTCCATCCACACCAACAGAATGTCCATGGGTAGTGATGTCAACCTCGAGGAGATAATCATGTCGAAAGATAACCTCTCTGGAGCCGATATCAAGGTACGCTCCATCCAACACTCACAATCACGCCGTGACTCTAATTTTTTGCTGCGTAGGCCATTTGTACAGAAGCTGGATTGTTGGCTTTGAGGGAAAGAAGAATGCACGTCACCAACGAGGACTTTAGAAAAGCTCGAGAAAACATTCTATACCAAAGGGAGGAAAAAATACCCTCCGCTCTTTACTCCTAATAGACTCTTACGTTGTTGTTGACACACTTACAATTGAATTGTATTTGTTAGTTTCCTAAAGGTGATATAATGACGAGTTTTGAAACGAAGTTCGATCATTTCATTTGACATGGCTGTCTGTATTGTGCACCTTTTAAATACTTGGCCTACTAATCCCCATCTATTTTGCGCATTTTAACTTTATCGGCACCAACAAACCATTTTTTAACAATGCTAACATTCATTGTCATCGCAATTCTACCGCTACCTATATTCACTCATTCTGTACTGATAAAATTAATACCTTATCCCCAGTTTTGCCTATATTTCATTACTAGGGCGAAATCACTGGCGTTGCCCAGCTACAATTAAATTAATTTTTCAATTAGTCGGTTGATTTTAAAAATGAAAGCAGAAACTTATTCAATAGCGCTAAAATATATTCAAAACTTATAATACACCACGAATAATTAATCAAAACGGTGTAAATATATCAATTAGTTTAAAACTCA
>JAOPJI010062306.1:0-46771 GCA_027122695.1 Merluccius productus
GTCAAATAGTGATGTACATCATTGAATTAGTGAAATGTATAGTAAACTTAGCAAGTTAAGAATTACGTTATATTATTTGTTGAAAAATTATAAGTAAAATAGCTAATCCAATGTAATATAACACTTACATGAAACTTCCACTTAAAAACTCCCTAGCAACGCTGGGCTTTAACGCTAGTTAATTCTATGGGTGCTGATGTTTAAGTGGGTCAGCTCAAAACTAAAGCAAACTTGCGAAGCTCGTATGACCAAATCGAAACAACAATACTACAAACAAAAAATAAGACGATTAGAGCAGCAAAGCGTCCTTTGTCCATTTTTTGAATGTGCGGTCGAAGGACGACGTAAAAATATGTTTGAAATCTAAACAAATTAAAATGTCACCAACACATCACAACAGTCGCACTACCTACCCGAAGACATATCTACACAAGTGACCTTTTGTTTGTGTCCTGACAAAGTTGCCAAAGGAATCCAAGCAGGATGAGCCCACACCTATTACATTCAATTATTTCAACAACGAATATGGCTCTAATTTACACAATACACACAAGCATTATTAACGCGCGTTTAAAATGACAACACATCAATATTATAACGCATAGAGCTAACATTACCTTTGCTGTTCCGTCAAAAGAGGAAGACAATAAGCAACCATCTAAAAATGCAAGCGTCATTCAATAGAGCGGACGACGTGAACAAGTACCAAAGAATTTTAAACTTGTGATGACACTGGTGTGGGCGGCGATCGAGTACGCGCACTGCTGTTTTCGCAGATCCCAAATCATGATTTTTTGGTCGTCACCGCCAGAAGCCACATAGTAGCTAGATGAAAATGAGTTTAACCTCCACAACTAGCCCAACCCATCATTGGCAATGTCCAGAGAAACAATGCGTTTCTGGTGGCCATCCAGCGAAAGCACACAACGGCCACTTCGAATATCCCACACAAGAGCACGACAATCAAACCCACTAAAGATGGCATTAGTGTCGCGAAATGCAAGCAGCAGTCATACGCCGATACAGCTAAGGACCCATCACAGTGGAATTTCACAGAGTAACATTCTTTTGAATGGCCAGTCTACATTTGGCACCAACCCACATAAAGTCCACCACCACACGGCGACAAAGTACCTGCTGAACGAGTTCAAGTTCTCTTTCCACGTCGATGAAACGCCACGAATGGTCAAAACTATATAAAAATAGGTACACGCGTATTCACTGCTGTAAAGAGTTACCACGCGGCTCCAAGAAAATTGCCAGAAGGATGAAAGTTGACAGAAGAGAATCTGTACTCGCACTTGGGAAAGGACACAAGAGGCTTGTCACTAGTCAGTTATTTCATATACACACGTACAACTAACACCCCACAAAAATACATATCGAGATGCCACAGGTTGATGCTACCTCCTGAACATGTGGCCAATTGAACTCGTTGACTGTGTGTGTTGGGGTGGAAAGCGCATTGACCCACGTGTTCTTGGGGACCATAGTAGGTTTTTATGGGAGCCAACGTCGTGACATCCCAAAGTCTAATGGCTCCCCCTCGAGATCCAGTCAAAATACGCTCGTTATCGGGATGGGCCAAACAGGTGGATATTGGACGTTCGTCTGCCACTTGACTGGCCACATTGACAATGTCTTTAAATTTTTTTTGAATTTCTTGAGATTTTGCTGTTTTTTCAAACTCAGTCAGTCTCAAATTGATGCCTTCTCTTATGAGTCGATTTTGAGTTCTACCAACAACAATAGACTATTTTTCTCAACGTGTGTGTGTGTGTGCCAATTACCTTGGGATTGAATAGGTCAATAGATTAAGTCTAGCCTCATAGAGTTCTTCGCTACCCTGGTGATACCATACCTGATCGTTTGAGTTCTATAACAACAATAGTATAACAAAAGCGCACCATCTGCTGCATACATCATAGGTTTCCACTTTTTTGAAACTATAATTAGGATCTACATATATTTGGTGGGTGTTCACATCGCATGCAACTATCAAATACCAATATCAACCAAAAGATTTCGAAGACGTTCGCGTCTTTCACCAGGACCTTCTCCGAACAAACCTACATTTGCGCAAAAATAAATTTCCCCGTGTGTTAGTTGTGATAAGAAATAGCCAATTCGGCGATTTCTGTACACAAAACATACAAATAGGTTCTAGGAGTTCTCGTAATTTGAGTTTTACGAGTGTATCATCGGTGGGAATAATAATCGACCTTGCCACATGTTTACGTTCAATGTTTGACAACAGTTCTGACTGGGCATCCCCCTGATTCATTGTAGGCAGGTTTTCATAGCTCACCACTACGAAACGATAAGTGTATGCTTGACAAAACAAAGAAAATCACTACTAGCTGCGTTGTTCTGGTTATTTTCTTGATTCATTGTGTCGCAAATAATACCAAGGTTCCAAGCTCGTTACTCACTCTATCAGTGCAGTTGATAGGCCTGTGGACAGAACTGGATACGATTAAACTCCACGCTTCGGCGCATGCGGTTGTTGTTGGTTAACTGGCGCTTCTTGCATGTATGTGTACCATGCTCTCTTGTCTTTGTGGGGCATCATAGTTAACAAAAACAGGAATGCCGAGTTGAGGACTCGGTCCATTTACAGTGCACTACCACCTGATTGATCACATTAGTATCAATATATGTTTACAACTGCTATTCATTTATCTGAGCAAGTTACGTCGCACGGAGTACAAAAATTGAGGCCATATTTTGTCCAGCTAAACGTGAATATTGGTTGTTATTGCGTAAACTGAAAATTAGAAACTAATTTATTGTTTTGCGTTAAGAGTTGTCACGAATGTCAACCCAGGTTACATCTAACGTAAAACAACCACCCAACGACAATATTTTCAACGCTAATGCTATGCGCGGCCATCTAATAAATAAAGATATTTGCGATATTGGCAGTAGTTAGATATTCCCACCTAACAAAGTGTAAATTAGAAAATATATGCGGGCGGAAAATGAAAATTTCAGTGTGCTCTTCAAACAGCTCATCAACGACAGAGATAACCATCAGTATCTAAGATACCAGCGTTTGGTTGCTGATTGTATTGCTTCGGTTGTTTTTATACGCTAACTGGAAAAAGATCTCAAACTGTTGCACACTCACCAAGACTATCGCCGTCGAATAAAGGAGTTCTCTAACATAAATGAACAAGCCATATCAGTGCGTTACATCGTTTGAGTTGTGTTGTGCAGCGTAATGTGTGAATAGAAAATAACTGAGGGAATTTACACGTCCAACGAGGCGATGGCAATGCAAAAAGACAAGTTGGAAGAGTATTCAAATGAAAATAAAATGGTATCGTCCAACTGCGTTTAATTAGCATCATTTTTGTGTGCTTAAGCTGACAACGAGACTGAATTCATGTACAGATAATTACCATCAAACGAAAGAAAAACTAGTTGAAGTGACAACCAAGTACCGAACATCATAGTTGGAATTGCCAATAATTCATACGTATATTTCAATGAATAACAATACTTAGATATGAGATAGCGGCAGAAGATGTCGATGAACTTAAACAAGAAAACACCCGATTAACTGAACTACTGTCAAATGAGAAACAGGCCATGAAACAGCTGCTGGAAGAGCAGAAAGTTCTCCAGTCCACACTCATATCCCACGAGCGAGAGATTTTCAGTTTGAAGGAAGAAAACGAACACTTGGTAAGTGTTGTGTGGGTGAGAGTGAGTAGTCAGCCAACTGCATACCCATTTAGTTGAATGAAGTTTTGCGTATGAAGGAGAAACAAATAGATGAAGTAATGCGTAACAATGAGCTTGAGCACAAGTACTGTCACATCTCATTTGAATGATTATATTTTAATTGAAATTGTAATACTTCGAGTAGATTAGTTAAATCAACCAAAAGCTCTCAGTCCGCTTCCAAGACTGATATCGTATCTTTCGCTGGCGTGGGTTCGTGTTGCCCGACAAGAGTGGTTAAAAAAATCGTAATGTTACCACCTTTGGATCGGCAGTTATTGAGTGTACACCTAAGAACTTGAACGATGACATCTATGACATAAGAGCGGGAAAAAGCTATGCTGGCATATCTACTGGAGATAACGTCGTGGTATACAAGATTAAACCGGGTAATCATAGTATAAGTTTTGTTGGGTTTCCACGTCGATTTCAACCAAAACTTTTCTTTTTGTGTATTTAAATGTGTACACATTACATAGACCTATCATTCTACGGCATTCTCAAAGGCTGTACCGGCGTTGTCAACTCAGTGGACATCAATTCGAATGTATCTACAAATGTGTTGTCACCCATAAGAGTTTAAGTCATTTTCCTACTCATGTAGGAGTCGCTCATGCTTACAGGCAGTTCAGATCGCTCATGTAGACTTTGGAACATTGAGGGGTGCAAACTTGTGGACAGTTTAATGGGACATGAAGACAAAGTTCTGTCCGCCAAATTTTCGCCGCACGATTCCAATAGGGTTATTTCTGGCGGGAAGGACAGAAATATCAAACAATGGGATACTGTGTCGCTTAGTTGTATGTTGCTTTTGTTAAAACAACTTATCGATCTTAGGCCTAACGACCTACTACATTCCATCGTCGTGTATCGATCTAGTTGCTACCACTAGTTTCACGTAAACCTTAACATTTGTCAATTTCAACTATTGGAAATTAATTGTCTAGCGGGATAAGTGCACATTTGGACAAGTGCTGTAGAATGTGGGATCTAAGGTCATGCACTTCACCTAAATTTTAATTCGATTTTCGAGCAGGTCCAAGCACATCAGCAATAGTATCAATATTCCAGACAAAATCACCAGTTTGGTCTACGCAAGTAAACGTCAATTTTCAACTAGTAAACCACAACGTCCTTTAGATAGCACTTTTGCAGTGTCTTCAAGAAACAACAAAATATACCTGTACGATTTGCGCAATTTGAAGCCCTCTGTTTTTAGGTATGTGCAAATGCGCTATTGTATTCCATATATTTTGGAGTTGTTTGTTGAAATCCATTATTTGACTAGTCATAACTACTTGTCTGTTGCTTTTGATTGGGCCAAAATCGGACTGAGGTAAACGCGCCAATAATTTCATTTTAATTAGAGCGTATAGTGGCGATGGTCGGCACATCGTTGCAGGCTCGCGTACCTCGCAAGTTCTAGTTTGGGATGTGGGCAAGATAAGCTGTCGTGTATTAGACGGACACTCGTACTATCCTATCGTTCAATCACTGTCGGTTTTCTGATTCGCCTGTAGGTATCCGGTAGTCTGCACCTCTTGGTCTGATCAAGGTTCAAGCATTCTGTCCGCAGACTCAAGACGGAATGTATTTTTGTGGGAATAACGTTTTTTCATTACTTGATGTGTGACACATTTTTTATCAATCCGACTTTCAGCGCAAATATAGTTTGTTGGGTTGCTTCATTCAGCATTTATAATGATGACAATAGTTTTGAAAATGAAGCCAACGTTGTGCATTCGTTGTTTCCATGCACACAAAGTCAGAAAATAGACAAACTGTTGTTAGTCTATAACATCCATGCGTTCTTCATCAATTATTTCATTTTCATCTAGCTGATTTAACCAAAAAGGACCTTTACCTTTAGCGTGACACCCACAACTAAACAATTCGATTTTACATTCAAAAAATTGCTCATTATTAGTGTTGTTGAAAGATAGTCAAATATGTGTATATGCCACAATGTAAAAAACATAGCTTGTCTTTGATTACTACAAACACGCAAAAATACTCTCAAAAACCTTCAGTTTACAAGCTCCCAATCTAAAAATTCCAACTCTACATGCTAAAACTTCGAGCCTGAACTTTTGGTAGCATCTCGAATGCTGTCCCATGGAACCTGGGCAGTATTTTGAGAAAAGTTTGGCTTCTCAAACTCCAATATATCGTCATGGACATTTTGAATTTGGTTCTAAATTGCAACTTGTGTAATGTCGCAAATGAAGTGCGTGCGATACTTCAAATGGTTCCGAACGACTCTTCTCAAACCAAGTTGTTGAGGTATTATCCTCCCATTCAATTCCATCAATGAGAAAGGTGTTTGTAGCTTTTGACGAGATCGCTCTCTAAGTTGGGCAACTGTCAATTCCAACTATAAAACACACCGTACCTTTTCAGGGTAGTTTTTCTTATTGTTGGTCTCGGCATAGTTGCATTGATTTTCGTTATTTTCACCGACAATATTGTTTTTCTTTCGATCCAAAGATTTGAATAGTTCTTTTGCTTGAGTTAACTTGAAAAACTGTTGTCTGTGGCCGATAGAGACGTATTTCTCGGTGTCTTGTTGGTTGATATCGAGTTCCGAGTCGTCTTGCGGTATATTTTTATACTGATTGAAATTTTTCCACAAATTTAAAACCATTCACGCCCTCCACCTACGAATATAATTTAATGTCCGAGATTAATCGTTCGGATTATTTTTAATCGATTAATTGGCCCGTCGCAGTTGTTTATGTGAATCTAGTGTTGTTTTGGAAAAAGCAAAAGTGCTAATATGTTTATTGGAGTTAATTGGCGTTGTGTGTACTGCGTCTAAACTAATAAGATGCAACGTTCAATTTAAGCTGAACATAACCGGATTAACTGTACCTGTCCGCATAACCTATTTACTCTATTTAGTACAATTCCATACATTTTGTAGTACATATTAATTGGTTTCGATTGATTTCGACTCAGTAGATTATGTACATTTGGTTAATTTAACTGAATGAATACTAAATTATCTAATCCGGTGGCTTAGTAGATTTTTGCTCAAGTTGAAATTAGTCCGTCTGGTTGATATTTTGTATTTAATTTTATATAAAATATTCTATTATAGCTGCATGTGTATCTTTCTTAGCTATGAGTAGCTAGGTAACATCTCATTTAGAATTAAGCGTTGAAAATGCAGATTAACTTAATCCTTCTCAATTCATATATAATTTTTTCCCATGTATAACATAACTCCCGGGACTCGGAATTAAAACTGAAAAAGTTGGGAAATATGCATACCAAGTAGAGTCTTCATGATTGAAATAAAACGACTTCCAGCAAAATATGCGTTGGTTCAATTTTAACAAATAAACGAAACAAGCCAGCAATACTTTATTTCATCTCTGAAAATTGAAAACATTATCACATAATTTTAAATGTTTAATTTACTCATTTTTAACTTATATATATGTTTCTAGTTTTCGCTCTCATGAATTGTCATTTCAAATGATAAAAAGTAAGCGTAACTATCACATAGATAAATCTATTTTTACGCCGATTTTTAACTGTATTAACATTTCAAAGATATAGTTGGCCATATTAATTTACAAAGATAGCATTTTAATAGTAGAAAAAAACTTTTTGTTAACATTGTAGACTTTTGTTAAATTCACTCAAAACTTTGCTTTGAGACCGATTTGTTTGTGGTTTTTGCGTTAAATTTAGTTCTTTTAGACTTCAACAAAGTTACAACTAAAACTTAATTTAATTGACTTTTTCCTGCGAATACTGAATATTTTAATGTCACACAAATATATATACCATGGACGCACGTGCGTGAAATTTGGTTCGTTTTTCTTATAATTCAATTGAAATA
Source organism: Merluccius productus (assembly GCA_027122695.1). Classification (NCBI taxonomy): domain Eukaryota; kingdom Metazoa; phylum Chordata; class Actinopteri; order Gadiformes; family Merlucciidae; genus Merluccius; species Merluccius productus. Next base: position 7,580 of record JAOPJI010062306.1, read on the forward strand.
ATAGGTATAACTCCATTGGAAAAATTGTTGACTATAATATAAAATCGAACTAAAATATGTGATACTAAGTTCAATCTACGAAATCATCAAATGTTGCCATATGATAGAAATCAGGACTCAAAAAGAAAGTTGGTTATTAATAATTTTCCTCAAAAGCCCGTGTTTGTGTTTTTATTAAATAATTCAGTGTTATTAAGTTCAAATTTCCGTTGTCCTACTTAAAGTGAAGAATTGTAGTAAATTCCATTCCTGGATCGGTCTTATAGTCCCATTACATGCGAGGTAGATGTAATGAAGAAAATAGCGTTTAGCTTGAACATTGAAGAAATGACGATCAAATAAACAACACTAAGTAGCTTCGAAATAAATTAGCTGCCATAATAATAGTTGCAGATAGAGTAAAACTAGGTGACGTTCAAAGCTTAGTCGATATCAGCCTCTTGGTATTGTTGATATTCGTGAATGAGATCTTTGAGGTTGTTGAATGCTTCGGCGAATTCACCGTCGTCCATACCTTCACCAGTGTACCAATGCATGAATGCTTTTCTGTTGTACATGGCGATGAATTGGTCACCGATTCGTTTGAAAAGATCTTGGACCGAAGTGCTGTTTCCGATGAAAGTTCCACAGAGTTTCACACCTTCTGGAGCAATGTCGCAAACCGCAGTCTTCACATTGTTTGGAATCCACTCAACGAACAACGAACTGTTTTTGTTTTGGAAATTGAACATTTGATCTTCCACATCCTTCATAGAGACAGCTCCTCTAAAGATGGCAGCGACAGTGAGGTATTTGCCGTGGCGTGGATCACAAGCAGCCATGGTGTTTTTGGATTCGAACAGTTGTTGAGTGAGTTCATTCACAGTCAGAGATCTGTATTGATTCTCGCTGGGTTGGTTCAGAGGGGCAATGGACGTTATGAAGAAATGCAATCTTGGGAATGGAACCATATTCACAGCAAGTTTTCTCAAATCGGCATTCAGCTATTTTACATTGAAAATGAGTGAGTGATATTAGATAGGTGTTGGGCTTACCTGTCCTGGGAAACGCAAACAAGTGGTGATTCCACTCATTGTTTGAGAAACGATGGCATTGAGGTTGTCGTAAGTTGGGTTGGGAATTTTAAGGGTCCTGCTGCAAATGTCGTATAAGGCTTCGTTGTCGATGCAATAGGTTTCGTCGGTGTTTTCAATAAGTTGATGCAACGAAAGTGTTGCATTGTATGGTTCAACGACAGTATCGGAAACCTAAAGCAATTCTCATTATTAGTTGTCACACATGGCCAAAGGTTGTTGCCCACTGTCAAAGGTGTACGCATTAATAAGTTGACTTTTTACTACTCAAAGGTGTACACTTATGTGACAAGCAACGTCGATGAGTTAGTTGTTAAAGCAACACAAACATATCCCGTGGAATAATAATCACTTTGGGTGAAGGAAGAATGGAAAAAGAACTCATGATTCTATCGGGGAATTCCTCGTGAATCTTTGACACCAACAACGTACCAAAACCACTACCGGTACCACCACCAAGAGAGTGAGTTAGTTGGAAACCTTGGAGACAGTCACAGTTTTCTGATTCCTTTCGAATGACATCGATAACATTCTCCACAAGTTCAGCCCCTTCAGTGTAGAAACCTTTAGCCCAGTTGTTGCCGGCGCCCGTTCCACTGTTGACAAAGTTGTCAGGTCTAAACACTTGACCTAATTTGCCGGCTCTGATGCTCTCCAAGCAACCTGGCTCCAAGTCTACGTTGATCGATCTTGGCACATAGTGGTTGGCTATATCCATGCATGTTTATATTGATGACCAACACAACAACGACATAACTCACCTACAGCTTCACTAAAGTAAACTGATAGACGCTCTTTTTGAATACGATTCTGACCTTCATATAAACCGTCATAATTTATACCATGTTCAGCTAGTATGGCTTCCCAAAACTAAAAGTGCATCATAGTCAGAAAAAATGCCCCACTGGGATTCTTTTCTAGAATCAAACAAGACAATAAACTCTAGACACATACTCTAGAACCAATTTGGTTTCCGCATTGACCAGCCTGTATGTGAATAATTTCTCTCATACCACCTTCTCTACTTTACTGACTGTGTATGTGTATTGAAGATTACACGCAAGCAGCTTAAAAGCTAAATAAATGGAAGGCATGCATACCTGAAAACTCCATTTCATGAATATGTAGTAATGATATCAATTAAAAAATATTTTATTTAATATATATAAACTAATGCGATGCGTTATAAAATTTTAAATGACTAATTTACGCTGTGTTTATGTGTAGAATGGTAAGCTAAGTACATAATACTATTGAAAACATAATGAAATGAGCTAATACTTGACACGAGTATTATTTAATAATATTAGTATCGTTCATTAACGCTTTTGTTCTACTAATACCATATTGGCTTTATAGCAATAAAAATAGCTGAATTTTTATTCATTTACTGACCACATTTTGTGTTGTTCATAGCAACGCTAAAAAGTTACAACCACATCTCACTTTACAACGATATGTTACTTTTTGGGTTGGCATTCAACTATACCATTTTACATCACTCATTACGTGCTTGGTCACAAGTTACATGTGACTCCAAGCACGTTATTCAATTTTAATGGAGTATAAATTGTCCCAAGGACATTCAATTAAGTTCAATCATAGCTAGCTGGTGTGTAGTTCTTTTGACAACTTTTTGTTTTACTAAAATGGGCAATCAATTGGTGTGAATTCTCATAGGTGGAAACTTTATACTCTAACGACAAGCATAACGATTGTCATCAACATAAACAAATAGAGATTGACGGCTACGTCCAAATGCATTTAATAATAATAATCCCCTTGCTCTCACTGTTCAGTTAACTTTTATATTAGCAACAACTTCGTATAGTGCTTTAAATGTTGATTATACAAATTTAGATCAAATAACAAATTTGTTAGCTTTATTAATGACTGTCTATTTTCAATAAATTAAGTCATTAGTTTGAAAAATTTTACAGCAACAAAGCGATGTAAAGGTTATTCAAAAAGTGATAGACATAATTGAGTTGGTGAAATGTGCATGCTAAACATTAAGTTGTACGTCGTTTTAAAAATTATAAAAAATCATTCAATGTGATGGGAAACTTAAATAAAGTTGTCATTAAAAAAACCAACGCTTGATTTGGCGTTAGTTTTTTATACGTATAGATGGGTTGTGAGTGAAACTTGCGTTTAGATAAGTGTTCACGTCTTTAGAGTTAGTTGAACTATTGAGTTAAGCTGTAGCCTCAAAAACAACATTAAGCTTAAGAGCTGTTCTAAACCCTGCAGCGTCACATGTAGCACACATGAAGCTTGGTGAAGTTTTCTTATTTCGAAGCTATTTTGGAAAATAAGTACTTGAAGAAGATTTATTGTTGTTTTATTACGCATTTTTGTATAGAATTTATGATAAAGAAACGCAGTTCAATTGCTTAGGTGTTTTTAAGTGTATTAGTGTTAATGAATATGGAGATGATAAAATGAGTTAAAAGTTGGCGTACATCGTATAATTAGTGATTCGGGAAACTTTGATAGTCTCAAGACTAAGTTCATATTGCATTAAATGATTTAAAATAGAATGTACTTTGATATAAGTTACACTTAAAAAATGCCTTAAAATTTCCCATTGATGGGAGAAACGGGACAAAAAGTTGCTAAATACATAGAAAAATTAGCAATAATTCCTGCAAAAATGCAATGAACAATATTATTATGTGATATGTTGACTATAGTTTCGAACTAAATGTAGATTATCACGAGAAATGATTTTATTATGTCGTCAGCCTAGTAGGAATTAATAAAAATGCTGGCTGTATCTACTAACATAAGCCATGGTATGACGAAAAGTGATTATATGATGTTTTTTGGATAACCAATGTACTTTTTATTAAACTACAAGCAAATATCAACATTGGAACACATGTAAAGTTTTCATTAAGAAATTTTCCCTAATCCCCAGTAAAGTAGATATTTATCATTTCAGCTAAATACATAATATTTTAATTAAAGCACTTGTGTGTAATTATTGTGCATACTGAAATAGGAGTAACCGATACATAGCTTCGACATGGCGATGAACCAGCTGAACATCCTCATTTTTGTGCTATTTACACTCAACCAATATGGTTCAACGAGTAATTGTATGAGATTTTGTTGTTGTTGGTTACTGTTAAAATAAGAGTCTGGCGAAGAGTTGTTAGCGTGCTGTGAAAGCGATTTGGAATGGTGGAACAATCAACAAAGTTTCGCATCTGCCAACTCAAATATTAAAGTTTTAAAACACACTCTCCATTTGACCTTTTCAGCCAACTTTTCGCAGTACAATGGAAAAATGTCTATTAAATTTAAAGTAAGACCTCGCAAGAAAGTCAATAGGACAGTGATACACTCCACTATTCATCAATTTTCAAGGTACAGTCTAAACGGGCCCGAAAAGTTTGCGCCAGAACTAATCGCTGGAGCAGCAATGAATAGCTCTCACCGCAACTTTCAACAACTTATACAACATATATGCTTTGTGAACTCAATGCCAGATCATTTGATTATCAAATTTACAGACTACCTTCCAGAAAATTCCACGAACCTACTGCATATAAATTTTAGGGGTCTTACTAGGACAGAAAACTATGGAATTTTCAGATCGGCAAACAAAATAGTTGACGATAATTACCAATTACAAGACTATTCAGTAGTAACCAATTTTTTTCCATCTTTTGCTAGGACGGCATTTCCATGTTTCGATGATCCGGCTTTCCGAACCATCTTCAAACTCACCCTTCAATATCCCCAGAAATATAATTCATACTCCAGTGTGCCACATAGGCATCATGTAAATCAATATTTTTGAAAATAGAACAATTTATGTGATTATTGTAGGCAATTAATAAGTTGACTGGTAAGAAAAAAATTGTTTACGAGGAATCACCACCAATAAGCACCAACATGCTAGCATTTGCAATAAATACATATATTCCACATGTCAATATATGGCGCCAACCTACCGACTACCAAGTAAACTATGAGAAAATGCCAAAAAAGTAGCATATTTATGTTAGATAAACTTACTGTTGTCCCCAGAAAGGGATCGAAAGCATTTTGAATTTGCAGATACACTGAATAACGCAATAAATTTCATGGAAAAATCCACCTATATCAAATATCCCTTTAACGAAATCAATGTCATTGAAGTCCAAAACTTCGAGAGTGTCGCCAAAGGATACATGGGGTTGGTGTTTTTTAATGCATTAAAAGTATTACCCCATCCAATTGATCAACAGCACGTTCAACAATACAAAATGTGCACCTACCTCACGTTCGAACTTGTTAGAACAGTACTTACTCTGTCTTATAACTTTTTATGTGACAACTGAAAAATTGTTGTATGTGTTACTTGTGATTTGTTAGTGGTTCGACTATATTTTCCCAGTGGATCGTTGGGAAGAATGGTGGATGAATGATTCAGTTTCAAGATTTGCCATCTACTTGATTATGAACAACATTTTTACCCCCAAAATACCAGAAAACTTCATCAGAATGGATTACATTGAGGAACTCATGGACTTTGATGAACTTAACACAATCGCACTACTGGACAACCCATACGATGTACATTTAATCCACACAAGCCGACCACAACCAACTCCACTCAATTATTCTAGAGAAAGAACAACACACTCAACAATATTGGAGACAAAAGAAATTTATTTCAGTCGAAATACATCTATCAGAGTCTAAAGGTTCACTCGTCGATTAACTAATACACTTGAAGTTGTTTAGTCTACTGAATTACTCAAGTTGATTAACTTGGCTGAACAAAATCACTTCAACATTTCACGTTTATTCTTGCAAAAATACACTAGATTTTTTTCACACGTGGAATATCATTCTGTTGACCGACAGAAAGTGTTCAGAAATGTACATCAACCATAAGAACGTTAAACCTACACAATAAATAGGTGCTCAAGTCTATTGGATATCTCAAAATGGAACGCCTATATAACGATCACGGCATCTTCGTCATTTCAACTGATGGGCATCCTGAATCGTTGAGATCACCCACAGAAATGTCAATTCAAATCATCAACGGAACTCTCAGGAAAATTTCGTATAAAACCAGTCTATATACCCAATTATTTAATGCCCATTGAAGGAATCACGATAGATTTATGAGTAGTTTGCCACACAATAAATATGTCAGGTACAGAAAACCAACCGCATTCAACATATCCAGTTATTGTAAACATATCCACATTGAATAGTACGGCAACTAAAGTTCGTTTGTAGATAGCGTCCCCTTTTGGACCCACAGCGTATTTAAATTCAACAGAGATCGACAAAGGATGTTCATTACCAACTAAAATGATAAACATATTGAAACAGTACTCACCAAATTGAAATATTTCTACAAAATAATGACTAAGTTGGAATAATCTGAATTTCGGTTACACAGAAATTTTCAACAATGGATAAAATGTCACTAATTACAGATGTGGTAAAATTATACAAGTTAACGTGTTTACTGGATCACACCGTTGACTCCAATCTAGGTATAATCTGCTAGACATGGTGCCTACTGTCAAAGTATTAAAAATGTTTCACAATGATCAACATATCAAAGTCATAAAAACACTTGAAAGGAATTTGCACGTATTGGTGCTTAATGAAAAAAATGAAACTACCAAAAACTACTTTAAAGTATCCACCAGCTTTTTAATCATATAATTACGAAATAATGAAGAGCATATACGCTGAATATTTACACCAAGCAATGAAAAACCTTTTTATTAATGATGACATACATGACACTTATGTCAATGATATCGAGTAATTACCATTTTGATGTGAATTAAAAGATTTTCCAATAGAGCTATTTTTCGGACAATGCTTAATAAATGCGAACAATATAGATGTGGTTTTATGGAACAACTCAACGGAACGTTACTTTGGAAACAGCTTTCGTAATACACCATTTGTAGTAGGGTTTCTAAGACATTAACATTGTAGCGAGCTATATCACCTTAATGCGATCCATAAAAACATAAACACGCGCAAAGCTATTATGATGGTTATTAACGAAATTCAGTCCAATCCTCCATACGCCATAATTCACCCAATAACTAATATAATCATCTTTCAGCGCGAAAGCTATTTGAGAGAACGGTAGACTCTCACCTTTGCACTCTCTCAAAACTTATGTCTACAATTAGGTTCATCAATATAACCCTGAATACAGATTTAATCTCCATGGATAGTTTCGAGTTGTTTGTGCGAGGGAAGTTAGCGCCCATGATGAACCATCCTTCGATACGACAATTGTTGCTGCATCAGAAGGACCAGTTCTTGAAAAAGTTGTACATATCTTGATGAAATACGTGATGTTTAAAAAGAATGCGCTATTCGCACGACCTTGTGGACAGAATGGTTTATGAAGATGCTCTGATTCAAAACTCCGCCAATGCAATCACCAATGTTATTCATTGGCACTTTGACTATTAGTAATTGAACTTTTAAGGCTGAAAACTATTTCGCAGCAAAGGAGAGTAAAATGACGTTCAGCGAATATTCACACATCATTGAGCGAATAAGACTGAACAAGATTTGGATGGACGACGAATTCATCACTAAAAGCCACTTTTAGTTGATTTATTAACTACCATTCCTCTCCGTTTAAGTGCGGCGGTATTGCTTATTTATCTACAAAGAGTGGTTATATGCGCAGCATTTTCATCATATATATTATGGCTTTTATATAAGTCTCTAATACATATAAACCGACACAGTCACACACGTGTATCTACTGTCTACTGTGCATATAAAGAAGCAGTGTCTGTATGTGTGTGGCTCAAGTACGTATGTCCAAACATTCTGTTCCTTATACACACACACACACACACTTTACAACACTACTGATCTAATAGAAAGGTAGGTGAAATTTTTAAAGTTAGTTTATTTAATAAACTGCTTATTACTACGTTTAAATGCGTTAGTTTTTGGTTGGTTTTCAAAAATATAATCCGATTAGCGAGTGTCCTAACCAGATTATAATAGAAAATAGCTGTTTTTCCTAAGTTGCGCCAATATACGTTGATTTATTGTTACCATATTAAACTTTGTAACTAACTAAATAATAGGATTGATTGAACCATTTTTATTAGAATACACTGAGTATTAGTTCATGCTAATGGCCAATCCACTGGTGCGGCTTTTTCATATTGTCGCTCCAATTTTATAGCAATAATATGAATGTTCTCTCATAATCACTGTTAAGTTGCAAATTTAAAATGGAGCTAATGATCCACTTCAAGATTTATATTCCGACATGATGATTTGCTTTTAGTATCAAATAAATTATTAATTGGTCGAATAATTTGTTATTAGATAAAACTTAACCTATTGTATAATGTTATTGATCAATTTGCTTCTTTTTACCCCAATAATTAAAATCACACGATAAATTCATAAGCTTTATTAACGACGAGTTATTTTACAGTATTTTTAGTTTTTTACATTAATTTATTAGTATAACTTTCACAATAACTAGCTAATAAACGGCGTGTCCACAAATGATATACATCGTTGAATTGGTGAAGTGGGCACTCAACTTGGGATAATTAAACCTGAAGTTTTACTTCGTTTTAAAAAATTAGACAACAACGAACTATTTAAATGCAATAAAATACTCGAATGAAACTTTCACTGGAAACAAAATGATAAGCAACGCTGAGCTTTAGCGCTAGCAATAATATAAAATCAGACATCTCACTGACAAAAGTAAGCAATATTTAACATCTACCATAAAAACTAAGTCCTATAGTGAACACCTAGAAACGGTTGTGTTTGCGTAGATGGTAGCCTTTCTGGAAGGATCTACTAGTGGTGTCCCTGCTTAGAAACGATAGGCAGGAATCGATATCAGTGAAGTTGGACGCGGCGTTGCCTTTATGAGACGGCTTGGTGCGATGTATGTTTCTCAACTTGGCCAATTGTTCCTCAGTTCTGATGGGAGTACCGTAAGTGGCGATGGCTTTGAAAGAAGAGTACTAAGACGCCTGTTAAAAAGAACCATCTGACCTCTAAAATATCACCTTGGATGAGTCCTCTTTTTTAGGCGCCCTCAACTTCTGCTGACACAGCACCGATCCATTGGACGAAAGTGTGTAGGCCAGTTTGGTGAGCGTTCTATAGCCGCAATTATCGCAAAATTCCTTCATCGTGTCCGGTTCAATCCTAAACCAACAAACACAATCAACAGTTCAAACGTCTGGGCAACGACTTGTAGCAAGTTGTGCACTTCATGGTGTAACTGCGAATTTGCGAAATGCGGTAGCCATCCACAGACACAATACACAACCCCATGTGAAGCAGCACGTTTTGCATGGCATAATCGGCGACAGCGCAAACAACATTATGTTGATTGGTTGTGTCGGTGTGACCAGCTATGTCAGCTCCAACTTTGGTGATATTTTCAGGAGTAATCCAGGTGTCAGTAGCACCATCTTCATCGCCATTAGTGTTAGTGTGTGCCTTTGAACTCTGCAACACCCATATAACAACACCATCAACTACACAATATGAACCTTCGAGTTGAAGAATCCAGGTATATGAGTTGAAGTTGTATTGAAATTGTTGTTTTCAACAACTTTGGGGATGATCGGGTCTTTTCTGATGTGGCTTCTATCGCAATGCATTGTCTCCATTTCAACTACAGCAGCCAAAACTTTAATGTCCACCGACGACAACGCTCTCAAGTCGCCAGTTCTTTTGGCAAAGTTTTTCACTACATAACACGATCATTTAATTTTATTTGACCATAACAAAAACGCACCCAACTGAATATTCTGATCAGACGGCGTGATGAGATGAACATCGTCAGGCATCAACGTTAGAGACAACTGAGAACGTTGGCACTTGAGCTCACCCAACACCTCCGGGATGGTCACGATTCTGTTGGCCACATTGTGCAACTTCTGGTGGTGAATAATAGCGGATGAATCCACCACGACAACTTCTGGCCTTGCACTCTCACTCATTCCTACCGCACTGCTAATAAGCCCAACATCACGTGCAGACTGTTTAAGTGAGATAACTGACGCCGATACCTCGCAATGCTCATCGGTTTCTTGTTGAATAGTCGCATCCATTCACGTTTCTATAGAACAAAGATTGGTGTTGCAGTGCGTTAGAAGCAAACTGTTTGGCTTGAACTCTCAATGCAGATTTCTACGCTCAAAGCGCGAGGCTACAAATCTGGTTGACTCCAGCAACGATGGTTTCTCGGACGAAGAACGCTCATATCAGTACTTAAGCTAACTATTGATGTCTACAAAAGCTATATATTATCGCTGGTAGAATTGAAACCGACCGCATCAAAATTGAATTTCAACCTCTCTACGATCTTCCAGACTATTACCTGGCAAGTATTATTCAACCAGTTTATATCTAGCACAACCTAGTCATTGTTTGTATCACTGTCATAATCACTCGTTAACAAATTGTTTTTATTAGATGGAAAACCTTGCGAAATGACCAACAACCAGTGGAGTCGTCACGAAAAACGTCTTCGCACAGGAGTAACTTAATGCAAAGTGAAATCTACTACGTTCTAACGCCAACTGAAATTAGTTCTCCATCAAAGAAGCATTCATTCAGGCGGAGAAGGCAGGGCGGGTGGACTCCACCGTCTACCTCACCAGAGCGGACACAATGCGCGAACAAAAGTCATACGCCATAAGCAGAAATGTCAGCAATTACATTTCCGATTTGCGCAAAAATAAAAACTGAAGCTTTACAACAAATTTACAGGGTTTTTATCGATCAGTGTTGTTCTCTGAGTTTTCCGCGGCAGTTTTCCTCCATGTCGACCGCATCTAATGTGCAAGGGTTATTAGTTAAGTTTCGTTTATTTCATACCAGCCTTATTTAGAAAAATTCTAATGTTGTACTAAATGATCGTCGTTGCGCACGCATGCTAACTTTTCTATGTTCAAATTCGTTACTGTTTATTTGTTTTAGGATGACTGAGGTATTTTGGTCGTCCACACTCTTATTAGCTGGAAAATTTAAATAATGCCCACTGTGTAAATATAGACATGACACTAGTTTACTGCACTAACAACACGCAACTTTCCTAGTGTATTCACCTGACCTAATATTGAATTAAATAGTTTTTTCAGTCGTAATATTAAAAATCCCCCAATTTAAAAGACTGCCAGTGGTTTTCTCACAGTTCAAATTAATTCTACACCTGTGTGCGCACGCGCGACCGCCATTTTTAATCCTGTCAACGCCTACTTTAAGAACAGGCACAACGTTCATAATGCAGAATCTACCTTATTTAATTAGTGTGACCATAGATAATCAAATATAGGTAAAACTGGACAACCTGTATTTGTTGTCCGTAAGAATAGCCACCTCCATTCTCATTTGTACTCTCTGAGGTGTATTAGAAGTGGGCAACTCTATATCCTAGAATATAGAATGTGAGAGGCTTGACCGCTGTCGAACAAGAACAACTTTTGTTAGCGAGTTGAATTAACGTTTTATATGGGATTGGTTGTACTGGTTAGGCCACTCGCTAATCGGATTATATTTGTGAAAATCAACCCAAACTATGCATTTAACCCTACTAATAATTATTTAGTCAAACGGGGGGGAATTCGATCTATCTTTACATTATATCAGTAGTGTTGTTACGTGTGTGTAAGGAAAAAAATTTTCGGGTATGCGTATTTGTGGCCACACTCATACACGCAGACAAAGACTTTCATATAGTAGAGAGTAAATCACCAACTATTGAAGTTGTGCATGCTAAAAGATAGACTTCAATTATTAGGTGAATTTTCAATCCTAATTAGTAGCCTCATGAATAGCGATTGTGTACTCGTTCCAGCGTAGAACGATTAAGATGTCGCATTTGGTTAAAATACCTTATTATTTATTACTTACACCCTTCATTTATGGAAGTTTAAAATGTTAAGGTACGTAGTAGGTGTTCCCATGAAATCAACTGTTTATAAACAAACTATGTTAAATATCCCTGAAACAAATTTGATACATGTCAAAATTAAATAATTAAAGAAATCGCAGAAACTACATCACAAAGTACGTAGTGTCTCTGCGTTATTGTATACTGGAAACGTCGATCAATTAAACAACTAATTTTACTTTTAAAGCCGATAATTTTGTTAGTTTAATAAATTACTGTCATATGCAGTTCCACAGTAAATACAATAGCAATGAGTGCTTCTCAAGTAGTCCAGCATTCCATCCAATATCGATTCCTATGGTTCACGTTTGTTGAGCCCACAAATATAACTATTACTTCATCTGCATCGACTGGGTGTCCAAATTGGACAACAGACTCAGTTTGCTCTTCTTCGATTGGCCAAAATTTGACCATTGGGTCTTCCACATTCTATGTGACGCGGAAACCGTGAGATTTAAACGGAACAACACAAACACTGACCTTATACTCATCCAAATGCCGGCACGCTTTCCTCGCTGTAGAAATGTCCCTCAAAAGCTGCTGAGAGTCCTTGCTTGTTTTTAGTTGTTTAACAAAAATGTCTGTTGTTATGATGTTCTCGGTATTTTTAAACCTTTTCACGGCAGAACTTAAAGCTGGGGTAGTAATCATGTTTTTAGAGGCCGACCCCAAACCACTCCTATCTATGAGAGCGGTTAAGAACCAAGTTTCACGCCAAACTACTACCTTTTTTAATGACCAATTTAATAGGATCTTTAACTCCTCCTTCTAATCACAACAATATGCTTAATAGCACCAACATTTGAATTACCATTGGCCCCTAGACCTTGGCCCTCTTTGTAGCCCATTTTGAGCAACATTTGATAGCCTACATTGGATGAATCAATTTTGGTGTCGAGCGCTTTTTGTCTTTCAATATCCTGGGTGTGTTGTTGCTTGGATTTTAGTTGATTTGAATGGGCAATCCGCTTTTTCTTATCCAACTCGATCTCTCGTATTAACTTGGCAGGCTTTAATTTTTCAACCTTGACTTCAACACTTAAAAATTTGTCAGACATATAATCGTCATCCTCGGAAGAATCATTTCGCTCCATTATCGCAGCCAAATGAGCGCAACCAATCGATGAGACTGCCGGCCTAATCGTGTCAGATCGGACACTTTATTATGCAAACTCAACACCACGATTATATATAGTTGTAGCTTTGATTCATAACGCTTAAGCATTTCCAATTTGATGTTGACAACGAGACATAGCTGAAAAGGGCTACAGAAGAACTAAGCGAATTGTGCTATGTCGCAGTTTTCCTCATTGTCCGAATCTACATCTAGAGTGGCTTCTACATTGCCATCGACATCGTCATCAAAAGGGGATTTAAAAAAAAATATGATTGGATATTTTGATCCTATTTTCTACCGCAAAAAACGCCAAAAAACCGACAGCGACCTAAAAAAATGTCTAACCACAATTGACCTTGCATCGTTGGGTATTGGAGCAGTACTTGGTGCTGGAGTGTATGTAGTGGCCGGTCAAGTTGCATCACTCATAGCTGGGCCATCGATTGTGATTTCATTTGTGATATCAGCTTTTGCTTCGCTTCTATCAGGGTTAGCGTACGCTGAGTTTGGCGCTAGAGTGCCCAACACTACCGGTGGTGCTTACGCCTACAGTTATGTGGCTGTGGGAGAAATTTGGGCGTTTTTCATAGGATGGAATCTCATTCTCGAGTACATGATTGGCACTGCTGCCGATGCCTCGGCCCTATCAGCCAGTTTTGAACATTTGGTTGATGCCACCATTGGCAATGCTACCTACTACTTTTCACCCTTCGATCCTATCATAGGTGAAAACAGACCTGACTTGATGGCATTCATATTGACGCTGGCTGTCACATGGTTGTTAGCTCTGGGATGCAAAGATTCCACTCGATTTGGTACATTTTGCAATGTGATCAATGTGGCTGCTATTGTGTTTCTAATTGTTGTGGGATCTTTCTATGCGGACCCAACCAGATGGTCCACGTACGATAAGTTTTTTCCTTATGGCATTGGGGGGACACTGTCTGGGGCTGCTTCTTGTTTCTATGCTTTTGTAGGGTTCGACATCATCGCTACTACTGGCGAAGAATCTGCTAATCCGTCCAAGTCAATTCCCAAAGCTATTGTTTCCACGCTGTTGTTTGTGGTTATCTGCTATGTGGGCGTTTCCACTGTGATCACTATGCTGACCGATTACAGTAATCTTGGAGAACGAGCCCCACTTGTCACCGCATTCCAAATGGCTGGCGCTTCGTGGGCTAGTCATGTAATATCTGTGGGCGCGGTATTTGGAGTTGCCTCGAGTTTGCTTGGTTCGATGTTCCCGCTGCCTCGCATAATTTACGCCATGTCCTGTGACAAACTCATCCATCCGATATTTTCCAAGGTGAACGAGCTCACAAACGTCCCCATTTTGGCCACAGTGATACCCGGTGTTTTGACTGCTATATTCGCTCTCATTTTCGACCTGCAAGAACTCGTGGAAATGATGAGCATTGGCACATTGTTGGCCTATAGTTTGGTGTCACTCTGTGTAATGGTGCTTCGTTATCAGCCAGCAGCTCACTCAACTAGCAACCGCACTGTTGGAAAATCAATGTCGAACCAAGACAGCCCTCCGTCTACCTCATCCAATGCTTCTCATACTTCAACCAAGTCAAGTAAATCAAATGGCGCTTCTACTTGTGAGAGTGTTGAAAATCAACACAACAACTATTTGCTACAACTTTACCATCGCCTAAAGGGTACTACTCCACAACACTCTTATGAGGCCACTCAACACTCCTTCAAAACAGCGATGATTTCAATTTTTATTTGTGTTTGTTCGTCAACTACGTGCTCGTTGGTGGGTATTGTTGGGTTCGACGCGTCTGGCAAATTCGCCGTGTGGTCCACAGTTGTAGTTATCTTCTTTGGAGTGATATTTGGATTGTTTTATGTTGTTCTTCTGTTGCAGCCGCAAAACAATGAAAAAGTGGCTTTCAAAGTAAAATCTCATTCATCTCAATGCCATTCTACGTGTATTCGTTGTTGAACTGCGAATAGGCGCCGTTCGTTCCAACGTTGTCTTTGACTGCCATTGTCATTAACATTTTTCTAATGATGAAACTTTCGACGGTGACTTGGATAAGGTTTTGCGTTTGGATGGTCATTGGTATGTTTCTATGCTGGGGCAGTTTGTACAATCTTTTTAGGAACAATCATCTACTTTGGATATGGCATTAGAAATAGCGAATTTTACATTGAAAACCCCAACAACTCTTAGCTGCGGCGAATTAATGTACAGACATTTTAGTGATTCTTTTTTATTTTAGTTGTTACCAACGTTGTGTATTTGATACAAATTATTCTTTCATTTGTCATATATTTGCGCACGTCTTTAATAAATACTGATAATTAAAAATGTTAATGTTTCACATGCACACACTTTTTGTAATTACATACCTTTATTTTAGTTTATAAATTTTTTTCGTGACGTTTCAACTGAGATAACGTTATGTTAGGTTCGTTTCTTCATGAAATCTTTTTCAAAAAACCAAAAGTTTATTCAATCAAGTGGTTGAAGTGTTTAAAATCATGGAAAACTTTATGAAAAAAATGAAACATTCACTACATATTCGATCTAATTATTATTTTAATATAAAATTTCGAAAATAAAAAAAGAGCGAATATTGGTTGATTTAAGAAATTTTAACTTGTACATCAAATTAAGTCTACAAAATTTCTGATGATTTTAGTAGTACTTCACCGCTTTTTAAGCTTTGTTGGCAATAATTTAAAAATGTTATTATTATCAATTTTATTTGATCTTTCGATAAAACCTGTATATATCCACATATCCATTTTTATGCTCACGAACGTATACATGCGTTGAAGTTTTATAACTTCTCCATAAAATGCTGTAACAACTCATAAAATTAGTTAAACAGTGTAGATGGCCTTAATTTCTTCTTTATATATTAACGAATGCTAATTTTTATTGACTCTCAAAATAATCCGATTAAATTATGAATTGCTCTTATTTCCAAGGTTGAACGAAAAGTGATGTTTAAAAGAATAAATATGAGATTAAAAGTGTTCATTGGATTGTTCGTGTTATCAAAAGAAAAATGTTGGATGCAAGCCAAAGTTATTGCGCAAATACAGTTTTTAACTTTTTCTAAGTAAAGTCTGTTGTCATTTTGTAGGGCATGTTTGGAATATAACTGCGCGAATCGTTAAAAAATTAACTTTTCTTTTATGTGCAACGAAGTTGTCTCGCTCAAATTAAGTGATGGGTTAAAATCATACAAAAATATTAGTGTAGTGGAGATTTTGATGTTACAGATAAGTAACATTTAAATTGAACAGCATATTTTGCATCAAATGCTTGTCAATTTTAGTAACCAGTAGAAGTTAGTACGCATGCCAAGGTGGTGGTTAGAAGCATTAATTTAAAAAATTTAGGCTACGATACATTTCATCGATTGTTCGACAAAATATTAGGAATCAGGCTTAAATTAGCGTTTGCGTTAAAAAATTTTTTGAAATAAATGAATTTTTATTGCAAGTACCCTATAAATTCAACTTACAATCTAAGAGCAGCGGTGGCCGCTTGAGCAACGAAATACTAGGTTTTTTCGTGCCACGTGTGACATCGCTGAGATGAGTTACCTTCTAGCCACCTACAAAGCTTGTGACGACAGAGCAAGCGAAGTCCTTTATTCAACGGTCTCAAACGATGATAACCACACCTGTGTATTAATGGGGCATGATTGTGGCTACTGTTGTGTAGATGCACAAACTGCCGAATGCATTTCATGCACGTCAGCACATGAAAAAAATTTAACCAGCGTACTCACATGTCAATTTGGTCGCACCAAAGACATCCTACTGTATAATCAAGAAGACAGAGTTTTTTTTCGAGATTTAAGACAACCGAAGCTGGAGGAAGAACTACTACGGTGAGTCGTTTAACTGTATTTAATCACTTACATCATTAGACTGCCTCACACGGTAGAACACCTGGAGATGGATGGCAGTTATAATGTGATTGCTGTTGATGAAGACGGATGCCACAGTTGTGTGTACGACATGTCATCCAAGTCTATTCTACACACATTCGAGTCACCGACAAATGATGCTCTAGGGTGCGTTGGTGTGTGCTGCAACAATAAACAGCTTTTCTCTACAAACACTCTCTACACCACAGGTTTTTAGCATTTACACACGGCACTACTAGTGCAATTTATAGCTTTTATGAATGGCACTATACGGCTTTATTCCAACGAAAATGACCGCATCACAGAAAAAGTGGTGAATTTCGTTGACCACAAAATGTTGGTGCAACTGGCATCAAGTGATTTTGCTGCTCCTTTACTGAATAATGTCAGTATTGGACCTGACTACACTTCCGATGATAATCTTAATTTGCTGCTAGGCTCTACAGGTAATGGAGCAACCAGTTTCACGATCAATCCTGATTTTAAATCATAATTGTAGCTTCTGGCCACCTTATTTTGTGTGAAAGCGATCTCTCAAGAGAATGCTGGGACTTGGTTCATATCTGGAGAGCTCACTCCAGAGAAGGAGCTCTATTTGCAGTGAATTTAAATTACGACTCGCCCGACGACCTAAAGGTGCTGACAGTGGGGAATGATCACTACCTCAAACTCTGGAACTTCAACTGGGATTCGGAACAGGAATCTCTCATCCAACAAGTTCCACTTAACACTGGTGTGAATCATGTTTACACGCCTCATTCGACCTGCCACCACCCGAATGAACAAACCTCGCACAGCGTGTTCATCGCAAGCAGCCAAAAAAACGCACTGCACTTGTATAAAATAGACTTAAAATAACCAAAACAATTATTCCGGCGGTTTAGCAATGATATGGTCGAAAACGGTCTGTTGCGACTTTTTCATATTGTCAATATCTTGTTGTTCTTTCAGCCGAATGTCTTCCAATTTGGACAGTCTTTTTTTGATATTTGCAACTCTCACATTGACTCGGTCCATTTCCGATTTTAGTTTGTTGAGCTTTCTAGTGTAAAAATCGAACTGCTCAATGTTGGGAGTGAAGTTGTTGGACAAGAGTTTGTCGGCCTTGTTGTGACCTTCTCCAAGGAGACTAATCAACTCCTCCTGCTTTTCAATCACTTTCCTGAGTCTATTTTCTTGTTCAGAAAATATGTGTTCTTTGGAGTTGACGAGAGCATCAGTTGCCGTCGAGCTCGAGCGTCCTTCTGCCTCCATCCGCACACTTTTGTCTTGGTGTTGTACACTGCGCGAGTTTCCATATTAAAATTCGATAAAAATGACATTGAGACGTTACTTCAAACACAACTTTTAAGTCCTCGACAGTGTGATTGATTAATAGTTAACTATTCCGGTTAATATGAACGGTTCAAAGTGTACTCAAGTAAGTTGAAATCTAGCGAAACTAATGAATATGTCATAGTGGAAGTTTGTCCAGTAAAACAAATTGGCATATAAATCCAATTTATTACCTTTTGAACCCTAATATTGTTATATGAGGCAACCTATGATTATTTCTAAAATTATCAATTGTAATATACAACATTCTTTTAATTATTTAATTGTATAATAAAGCTTTAATAATTTTTTCAGTTCAATTACATCAAAGAGTAAATCTGTAGTTCTTATGGACGCTCACATTCATTTCTGTAACACCAAAATTTTTACAAAACAAAAAACGTTTACGTATAAATATAGACATAAAAAATTGTTATTTTAAGGTATTATGGATTTTATTATATTTGGATAACTAAATTCTATAAAATGAACTACAAAAGCCAGCCATTTAATTTGAATAAATTGTCAATTTGTATAAAATATTAATCTTGCGATTTTGAATAGTTAACTAAATCAAATAAAACTCGCGCATAAAACTACGTTACATTAAAACCAATAAATCAATAGCTGTTGTGGATAGTTTTCCACTGTTTCATTTTTAATTCCGCGTTCAAATGGTTAATATAGTGAGAAATGTTATTCACCAGCCTAAAAATCTCATAAAAATATATTGCGCGCTCCCCGTAGAGGTAAACCAAAACTAAGAAAAAATCGAGACTAACATAACCACTATAATACAAAAGAAGATGCCTGCAGATTCAACCGAATAGCTAAACCAAAAATTAGACTGAGTTGACAAGAGATCAGGTAACCTGTTTCAGAACAGACGATGCTGAGTTTGCGCTAGCCGCCTCATCATACGCCTTTTGGTGGACAGGTTTTTGCGCAAACTTTTTATCGAAATGTTGTTTGACGTCTGAATCATCTTCCACCTGCAAAACAGATGAACACAAACGCACCTTTCCACCGAATACCGTCGCAGCAGCAATGTGACTTTTGGAGCTTCTTCGTTTCATATTAATTTTGGACTTTTTAAAGTTCTTCATGAGAAACTTGACTTCCTTATTGGCCTGGGAGATTCCAATGGTCTTGCGCTGGTGTGACTCGTCCTGTTCTTCGGCAAGTTGTTGATGGATCTGTGTCCAGGTGAATCCCCGCAGATACTTGATATTCCAGAGATAGCCGGCATATTTGTCTCGCTTCTTGCGACCCATGTCGCTGTTGTTGAGAGTGCTGGAGACGTGTCGAGCGACGGCTCTATCTTTGAACTCCACCCAGCCTTCTGTGTAGAGGTGTGAAGCGTAGCCCCTTTTGCGTTTTCTTTCTCGGAACTTTTCCTCGTCTATCAACGAGACAAATCCACCAAAATCAATAAAACGAGCACATACCTTCAGCTTGCAGGTAAACTCGACCAATGTCACCGTATTGGCCCAAAATTTGCCTCGCTGATATCGGCTTCATTCCGGGTGGAATGTTGCTCAAGTACACGATTCCGGGCTTGGTTGCTGGCTGCATTGGACGAACCTCGAGCTGACGCACGCGCGCAATATAACATGATATAAATTAGTTGACATTTCAATAGACGAATGATGATAGGCTGCGAGCTAAATTTGATTCGCGCGCCCATCAATTTCCACTCGTGCAATAAAGCATCGATTTTTTCAAAATAAAATATGCTAACGCGCGCACGCATGCGAAAAATGACTGGCAGGAGGCAGCGTGCCGGCAAGAAAGCCACTCCGCAAGTTTCAACGAAACTGATCCAAGCACTGAAGGCGTCGAAAGCCAACAGCAACGACGGGAGGCGGCTCAACACCATCAACATCAGAAATCGCAACATGCGTGTTCGGATGAACACCACAATCACCCCCCAAAAGATCGAGCAGATGAAAATGTTCCTCTGTTTGAACCAGAGTTCGCTGCTGAAGTTGCAGGAGAAGCAAAAGCAGCTGCTTAGGGAAATGGGCTCTTCCAGCAACTTCAGACGCCCCAACGCGTCAATGCTGTTTGACTTGACCAAAAACAAGTCCAAATCCAGGTCAAAGAACAATGTTGATTTTTTAAAGTGGCAGATGAATCGCGTGGGCTCCCTTGGTCGCGCGTCAACCATCGACAGAAGCTTGCCAGTGACTGGTATTTGTGCGCGTTTAAATGTGTCATATAGATATTAATACGACTTTTAAAAGCTTTTACTAATTGAATAACGCAGATGGCTTCAATGGAAGTGACATCATTAGCACTATCGAAAAGTTGAACAACGAAAGAAAGCAACCAACGCCTGCAACTCTGAACGAACCATTGACCAAATCTATCCCTATTGTAGTTAGCCACACGACTCCACAGATGAATACCACGACAGCCGCCTCATTTTCAACGAAGACAGAAACCAACACAATGACTAGCTTGTTGGACACGATCTACAGCAACTCGCGAGATGACTTCAATTTCAAGAGCCCCATCAAGTTGTAGAGCACGAGGCTTGTTGAGTTTTCGGTTTGTATATGGCGGGGTGTTTGTTTTTGCGCGCATTATTAGCAAAATCGACGTTTAAAATCGGGTGCGATCGATTGCAAAGAACAAAATAAGGTCTTAATTAAAAACATACATACAATAATCGATATATATATATATATAAATTAATTATTTGCTTGGAGGATGTATAAACGACTTTTGGTCGGATTGGTCTTGGTGTGATTGCGAGAGGGGCTTCACAGGAGTGCTGATGCCGCTGTTCGGTAGATGACCGAAACTGGGATTGCTCATGTTGGACGACGACACTTTCGGTTGAGTCATGTTGGCCAGTTTGCGCGCCGAATTGGCCAATATGAACGACATTGCTGGATTGTTGTAGTTGAGTGATGCGGATTTCAAATGATTGATCGCATTGAGAAAACTCGAGGTATTGTTATTGCTACCGGTACTGGGCGCTGCAGTAGGAACGGTGGTAGATTTGAGATGAGGAACTTGAGTGTTGGCATCTGATTGACTTTTGCGTGAACTGGCGCTATTCGATGGCTGATTGGCGGCGGTGTTTTTGGGGTGGGCGGCTGCTTTTTTGCTGGCTGCCAATAACTTGGACGTCGTGATGGCAGTGACGCTATTAATTTCATGCACAATTCGAGCACGTATACTCTCCACCACAGAAGCATCGACAATGTCCTGGGTCAAAATGAGACGTTTCTTGGTTTGACTCTTCATCTGCAGGAAATCGTCGCAGTAGTGCACGTAGACGAGCGAACTTTGATGGGACATGGACGCCCGAATCTCCCGCAGTTCGTTCAAGTTGGACAGTTGGGACTCGGACGAGGCGACGAAAATAATCGGACGATTACTTTTGTACAGAAGACGAGTGTCTAGATTCTTGTCGGTGCCCAGAGACCCGTTGTTGGTCGGCATATTGATCAGTACAACGCCGTTTATCTGCTCAAGTAGGGCGAGGAATACTTTGTAGGCCAACGACGCGCCGGTCAACCAACCCACCACGTACAATTGAGCCAGAGGCTCCACCTTTCGAAACAGAGCTATACGACGCTGAATCACACATGCCAAGTCATTGAGCCACCACTGAATCATGTCGTCATTGAAGTCCTTCTGGTCCAGAGGTTTGATCTTGTAGTCGAGTATTTGGGCGTTTTTGAAGTATTTGCTGAAAATGCCCACTCTTTCCGACTGCACAAAATTCGATTCGGACATTGCTGACGAGCCATCTCCTTCCTCCAACATAAAACACGGCAACGGTGGAACTATCAAAAGAGTGATATCTTGATTGGCTGCATCCACCTGAACAATTTCTTCAGGAGGCGTCGTCGAGGGGGCGGCTTCGGAGTCGGGCTCATTTTTCGTTTTGTTTTCCAGTTCATTTTTTGAATTTGAAGCGGACTCCACAGCAGGCACCCAGATGACGGTTAGTTTGCGGTAGAGCTCACCAATTTTCGTGCCAAACACTTTCCTTCGATATACACCACTAAACCAGTCGGCTGTCGGGTCGAACTTCAGCATGTTTGTTAGGTGTAGATTCTAAGAGAGAGAGAGTTCAATGTGTGCAGTGTCAAACGAAGGTCACATTAGACAGGACAATAGTCAATAATTCCACGTAGGAGCGAAGTTGATAGTCGGTGTAATAGGTCATTGTTGCATCAATCAACCAGTCCATTATTGTGGGCTCACTGTAGTAAATGGTTTCCAACAGACTGGTCAATTCGACGCCGTGCGACTCGGCCATCAAGCGATACCTTCGCATTCTATATTCGGTGGTGTTTTTCTCCTAGCGACATTTACACCTGCCACATAATCGCTTATTTACTTGTAGAATTATTTCAGATCCATGGAAAAAGCTATTGACCAGCATCTCCATATTTTCATAGGCAACTTTATGCTCTTTTTTCCACTCGCTTCTAATAATAGTTCAACAGTTAAACTATACCCCATATCCAATTGATTCAAATGTACACATGGTAAACTATTGAGTGCTGTTCAAGCAAACTACTTGTCTGGTTGCGGCGGCTCCAGACTTGGAGTCTTGTCGTGGACTCGCACCAACTCACGATAGGTCTCCATGTAGTGGGTTCTTTTGAAGTGAACGAACCCTTCGTATTGAAATCCGCTGTCGCACACGTTTATCTCCGGCACCAGTTGACTCATTCCAACCGACTGAGGCAACAGATGTGGCGACGGAGTGGAATTCAACAGGGTGCACACAGAATACTCGCACTCGTTGAACAGGTGGAAGGTACGTGCTTCCAAATCTTCTTTGCTGTAGATGCGTCTCCTTTTGCTGTAGGCGTGCTCTTTTAGCAGGCCCGATATGGCGCTTTCGTCCAGCATAGCGAGTGTAGCTGCGTGCGCGTGCCATTTAAAACACGCGTTTCCGCCCTTTTTATTTCTCATTCAGTAATAATTTTGGGGTTCAAGTTGATTTTATTCTATAAATCGTTGCGCGGTTGTGAGGTGCCCACAGTTTTTCCTCGGATGTATAAACTGTACAATCTACTTAGCTCTACTTATAAGGAGGTAAATATGGCTTTATTTCTTCAATTAGTCGATTTTAATGCTTCTTTGAAAACTTTAAAGGTACGATACAGTTAAATTATTTTGGAAAGTAGCGTTTGCGCACGCGTACAAAGTAAAGTTTTGGTATTTTAGACATTGAAATTTTTGTTGAACCAAGAGAGTTTCCGTTTGCAACCAATTTGAGCAACAACATTCCAGCGAATAAACTTAAAAGAATGCTGAGAAGAAACCAAAACTGGATTATCTTAGCATAAATCTAACATAACCGTTATGGGTTGCAAAGAACACAATTGTCCTTATTGTAAACCCCCACTGACTAGTGGAATTAGTAAACACTTTAATTCAAACGATTTATGGGGGTTTGAAGAGTATGAGAAAAGAAACAAATCCAGATAAAACTTTCCGTGTTAGATAATAGCTCACTGAAAACATTCTCGAGCGTTTTCAGTGGTGATAGTCAAGAGTAACTAGAGGCAGCAGTTTGCGCTTCATTTCTTCATGTAGTCGTACTTGAAGGTGTCTTCCAGCGGATTGAAGTTTTCCTTGATGGCCCTTGGTGAGACAAACCTCATCACATAAGAGAACATTCCGGCCTTATCGTTAGTACCTATGCAAAGGTAAAACGTTGAGAGTGGGCATCGGTGGAGTTACCAGACATCCTAGCGCCGCCAAACGGCTGCTGTGCAACCACAGAGCCGGTGCACTTGTCGTTGATGTAAAAGTTACCAGCGCATTGACGGAGATTTTCCTCTGCGTACATTACTGCGTCTCTAGACGACGTACGCGATGACTAGCCTCTTTAAAATAGGGAGATACCTGTCCTTGCTGAAGATCGATCCAGTCAACCCATAGGGAGACGTTTCGCTGATCTACCACATGAGTACATACATATATGTTAACAAGCAGTTGAGGAGGTACTTGATGGATTGTTTCTTTCCATTTGCTATCGTCGTAAACGTAGGCGGCCAAAACCGGTCCAAAGATTTCCTTGTAATCACACGTTGAATTGATGTCGTTGAAAAAAGGGTCCTACTTACCTCTTGCATAATCTGACAATTCATCTGGTTCACTTTTAATAGTGTAGGTTGGATAAAGTAGCCGGTGGTTTTGTCACAGTTGCCCCCATGGACCAGTTCGATCGACGGATCTTTGATGGATTCGTTAATGTAGGTTTGAATTTTATTGAAGGCCTAAAGTTATGTGTGTGTGTGTGTCAGAAGCAAAAATTGGAGTACTCTTTCGTCAATCACAGCTGACAAAAATGTGTCGTATTCGTCGGGCTATACTGCGTTAAAGAGCATGTAACTAGTGGTGGTGTACTTGGTCTAGTTTGATTTGCTCCATTGCTGAAACGAATTCTTGTTTGTACTTAAGAATGATGAGCGAGTCAGAGTAGAGCACCAAAACCTACTTGTTCCCATTGTGAGGCTGGAAGGTATATCCTTGAGCATGCAGAGCATTTTTGGCCGCCAAACTCAAACGCAGATCTCACAGTTGAATTCACCACATGTTCTACACATTTGTCAGCAATACACACGAGTTGTTCGATAAAGACACGTACTGATTGAGGTGATCGCCGAAGGATGAACAAAGTGGAAATTCTTTCCTCCGCATTCTATTGGTTAAAGTCTACAACTAACAACTGTTCTTATAGCAGTACCTCCAATCAGTCGAGGAAATGTCCTACATTTATTCAGGGGTATATTAGCAAACTTGATGGATTACTTGTAATGGTCGATGTTGTGTGAGACATCCTTCCAGATGTTCTTGAAGGTTCTAAATGTCTTTTACAGCAACACTGGTGCACATTCCATACGCTGAACTTCCAGTGAAGTTGATTGCTGCAAAATGAGGCGAATCAAAACATTTTTTGAACACTGCACTGTTTGAAGGCAAAAACTGTATGACGCCTACAATTTAAACGATCTATTTGGATATATTGCAGGGGAAAATGTACCATCTGGAAGACCACACTCCAGCAGAATTTTGTAGAACAGATGGCTTGATAGTAGAGCAGCGTTGGAAGGTTTCCACAGCACCACGTTACCCATGAGGGCAGGGGCAGAGCACAAATTTCCACCGATGGCGGTGAAATTGAATGGCGATATGGCGGCTACAAAGCCCTAGATTAGCGTGAAATAAGTTGTCATTATTAATGGAATACACAACTTAAATTGATACATTACGATAGTAATTTTAGATTTTTAAATTATAACTATCCACAATAATTAACCTCCAAAGGTCGGTATTCCACCATATTTATTTGACCTGAAGGTTGATGCAAGCTTTGGATGTTATTCAATTGCTAAAAATGGGGTATGCACGCGTGTTAGTTGAGTGGTGTACTTGAGCATAGTATGCATTGAACTCGATGAAATCGATCAATTCAGCAACCCCATCGATATCGGCTTGATAAGCATTTTTAGCCTTGACATGGTTTATATTAGCACGTCACTCAAGTCAAGAAAAATACTTGTCCGAGCATGATTGTAGCAAGCATTTTATATCTGTACTTGGTTCTTATAAGATGGGAAGCATTGAGAAAAATCTTGGCTCTATCGAGAAACACCCAACGTTACAACAGCTATACACACGCCTTGACGCTCACCGATGCTCAAAAGGGTACTCGGACCACTTTTTCTGAGCTTCCACAGCTCCAGCAATGGCCTCGTGAATGTGTTTCTAGATGTGCGATTATCATGATGCCGCCTGGGCAGAACAGAATGGTACTTCATTAGCATGACTGCACTCGGCCAATACATGTTGGTGTTTGCTTGGCTATTATTATTATTATTGCAAATCAACGTGAATGGTTTCAAGTGGAACGTTACCATAACTTGGCTTTCTTTATGACTTGACTCAATTTCTCTACCATTGATGACCAACGGAATGTTGATGCGGTTGTTCTTGTAGAATTCGAGCTCTTTGTGGAGGTGATTTCTCGAGGCACTGTGCGATGAGAAATCGGTGGCCAATTCATTTTTTGGAAATGGCAGAAAGCTAAAACCAAGTAAAAGTGAGTGTACAGTTAATCTTCTTTAAGAAATTATGAATAACTCGGCCATCTTATTCAACTTGAAATTCGCAACTGCTAAACCCTTTACCTACGTTTATTCATTCACTCGAGTCTTACGTGGATTCCACTCATTGACTCAGTAAGTAGGGGTAGCATATTACCAAAGTAGAAACGCATCTCAAAAGTTTTAACGTTCAACAATTATAATTTTATTTAATTCTTGCACCAACCCAAAAGATAAACATCACAGCGAACTACTTGGAAGTCATTGCACGGCAGCTTCTACCAAGATTTAGCAATGCGGGTGGATGTCTGATCGCTACTGCACCCCAGATGAATCGCATTCTATCTGATCTCACTCTGGCCAAATGTATTTTTCTCTACTTACTCTAATGCGATTTAATGAATACATCCAATGTATTATCACCATAGGGGTGTTTGATTGATCTACTAATTAAATATTACTCAAAGAAGTGTTGATTATGTTTTAATTAAAATTGCCCAATCGAAGATGATGCACCATTTGAAAAGGTCGAATTTTCAAAGGATATGATCGCTGCATAATACGTGCTATGTGGCTAAGTTCACGTTAATCAACTTCAATTCAGATTCAATGTAATCCTAAACATACTATTCCAAGAGTTGGATTCCATAAATCGCAATTCAAAGGACCAATCAGTTGTTCGGCTCTCATGATGAATCCACTCATTACAACTCGATCGTTTGCTATAATGGCCTAATCTTGTTATTGTGCATGCTAAACAACTACGTGATGTTTTTATGACTCGAATATTCTGTGCTTAGATTGGTGTGAGAAGTGGAACTTTTATGGGTTCTTCTCAATTGCCAAAATTCACACAGTCCTATGAATTTTGGTGGCACTTTATCTATTTGCTCTAATCCACAAATAATCCAATAGAGAACGGCTGGCTAACAGCAAATTAGTTATTTTGTGTTTATCAATAGCTTGATCGACGGGTGATTTTGAACGGTCTAACAAAATCAATCTATTCATACTATTTGTGCGATTCTAATGTGTTCAAAACTAGCGTTAGTGCGGAAACTTAAAGGTTTTGTCGATGCACAAATATACAAACTAGATCGAATGTGAAACTCAACTAAACCGACTGTTCAATGCAGGCATCATGTGTTAACACTCATTCCACTACTTTTACTCATCAGCTGGCTGTACACTACTGCTAGAACTGCAAGAGACTAAGTCTATTAATCCTTAATTATGTTTACAGTGGGTGGTGGGATTTGCGTTTGTCAACAACTCGTTGTTTATTTTGTTTGAATGGGTGAAACCATGTGGACCGATGTGAGTGGCACCTTGGAGTGCCACGCATTTGCAATCTTTACATGTAGCACTTGAATTGTGAACTAATTGAATAAAAATTGACTCTGTCACTATTGGCGCCATAACTAAACAATTGTTCAACTAGTCTGTTATAGGTTATTTAATAGCACAATTTACACAGAGTATAAAACTACACTTGAGATACCTAAAATCAATCTGGTTTCAAGGTAGTATGTAAAACAGTCAAACTCCAATATTTCTGTGCGCGCATAAATACATTAGGAGTCGTTCAAATTAGATTTGAATTGTAAATTCTTTCATACCACTGCAACATCAAGGTGTTTTAATTCGCGTGACACTGTTAAGTGTAAGTACGTTTGTTGTTTTTCATTCGCACACCAAGCAGTGTTACAACTACATGTCGAAATTGAACTAAATTTCAACAACGAAAACGGCTTAAATTATGAAATTGAAATCACAATTTGGCAACTCACAAACAAATTTTCAATTAATAAACAGTCCGATTGATGATTCAGAAACTTAACTGCCGCCGTGTGGACAACTTCATGAAGGGATAGGCGAAGGTTCGAGCGACCCCGGTTGGGCGTTGAGCGCGCCAGAATTGATCAACATCTGAAAAAGTTTACATTTCACACGCACGCAAATCAACGTACTTGGCGTTGTTGAGCCAGTTGAGTCTCATCCATTCGTATAGTTTCCACGCCAACGACAACGGGGAATGCTACAACTACAAACGCAGACACTGCGATCCATATGCCGCACTTTGTCTTATCAAAAAGGTATCCCGTCAACGACTTCACGCCACCAATGGTGTTGATGGTGCTGTCCACAACTGATTCCGGTAACATTTCAGTGAGACCCCAGAGCCTTTCGGCGATCGTCTCTTCAATAAAGTGGTCATTCTCCTCCTGCTCTTGCAGAGTTGTGCTTTCAACCAAATACTCAACACTAGTGGGAGCAGCAGATGCCACAACTTCAACAATGTCCTCGTATTGAGTACTGTCTTCGTCGTCGTCGATGTATTCTACAACGGACGGTTGTTTTTGTTCATTTGAAGTGGGCGCATTCTTTCCAGTATCTTCACTATCATCTGAACTTGAAGAGGGCGGTGTTGCATCTGAGCACTTAGTTTCGCTTGTGGATACAGACTAAAATATAATTGGATGAATGCTTCACCACAACACAAGCCCACTGTTTCGTCACTCTCAGAACTTGACTCCAACTCAACCACCGACACGTTGCCATCTGCATTCTATCGCTCAGTTCAAATTTACCTACACAACTGGACAATTACCATGGGGATTGGGAATTTGTGTTGTTCGTTATCAGTTGACGAGGGGTCTGGCATTTTGGCTGCGAATTCTAGAATCTCTACAACAGCAGGTTACACAACTAGAGAGTCGACACTGATAACAATATTGCTGAAACTCGCGACAAATCAATCGAACAAGTTTATTGCACGTTTCGCACATGCGCACATATTAACTTTTGAATAAAATCGTGGTTTTATTTGCACAGTATCGAAAATACACATACGCTCGGGGTCGGTGACAAGTGTGCCAGATTTGAAATCAACCTGGCCCAAATAGTGGACATCTTCACTGTGCAGCGCTAGTTCGTAATGTAAAATTTCCGCTAGCGTCTCGTGAAAGCTACTTTGAAAATGTGTGGTATTGAGTTTGGCGGTTGAATGAGGTTCAGTGACGAAGGGCACTCTTGGCGAATTGTTGTTGCCACGGGAGTCTTCATCGGACTGAGTGCCTGGTGTTTTCAAAGACACACTTTCCACACTCATGAAATCGGCATCAGCTACACTCAAGGACGCAGTAGAACTTTTGCACGACTTAGCCAGGTTTTCAGTGACCACTAAAGCGTCATCAACGTCCTCATACTCCTCGTCCGATGAATGCGGCTGGCTTGGTGGCGGCGAGTCTGCACTGCTCTAGATTTGAAAAATGAGTGACATCTATCAAAGCATCCGTTTAAAAATATTTTGAACTACTTCGCTGTCGTCGAGATTGCTCATGAGCACTAACTTCACAACGGATTAGGAAACAGAGGGCGTTAATCCTCAACACATGTAATAATTGGTGGTTTTTGACTTTAATTAAAAGTTGATGGTTTGTATGGGCATAGTGTGGATTTTAAATTTGCCAGTTGAAACTGTCGCGAGAGCGACATTGATATTGAGTGTGAAATCGCCTTTCAAATTACAACACGCATGCCCGGTCAATGATTTTAATCCGTTTTATATGTTTGTCGCTGGGGCTGATAACGACAATAATGCACCGTTTAAAGGTGCGATATAATGTTAATGTAACGCGCATTTAAGTCGCCGAAAAAACACCGAATAGTAGTGGATATAAAACAACACTGTACACAACTAAGTTTGAAGCTAACCATGGTAAAAAATTATTTCTTCGAGCCAAAAATATCGATAAATCTCTTTTTAGATTTGGCGTTCAATGATTTGGTTCTACAAATGACATTTTCAACGGCGAGAAAGGGCATATTTCCATCGCTCGTTTCTTCACTCTCAGACCCCATGGAATGAGCACATCGATTGCTGGCATCGATGGAGGTGTCGTTGGTTTTTTTCGGAGTAACAACCTTGGGGTTTGTTAGGTTATGGTTTGAAATGACGGAGCTTGAAGACACACTGGGGGTGGCTACTTATTAAACAATACAATGGTGAGTAAACATAGAGTGGTGGCATTTACCTAGGTTGTAGTTGGCCTTGTTTAGACTCATGGTGGACACAGCTGTCATCTAGCAATATGTCACTATGCAAAATAACTAGCCGACCAAAATACATGTCCATCTTTGGCGTGGTGTTCACTCAACTGCTCGCCCTGAGTCATCTCGGAAAGAGAGTGCAATCCTGGACTATTTGAACGCTGGTATCTGCAGCGGTACAGTTGTTTGGAAGAATCAACTCTCAGTTTCGTCGACTTCACCGATCGAATGCCGCCTGTGCTACTGAATAGGTCTTTTGATAGAGCTTGGCCATCACGAATCGGCACAAGGTTATTGGAGGAGTTGGGGGCTTGACACGCATTCTAACCGTGAGTTATGCCCAATAAATTAAACTGGCTAAACTACCGCGCGTAACGCTTTTTTCTTGCGAGGTTGTCGTAGGGAGTGGGACTTGTGCAATGATGTACAACGCAAAGATACATCTTCCATGGACAGTGAAATTTCGTGGAAGATGTTATTGTTGTGTTTGAGTTGTTCAATAGGTGGTATGAGGTTGATTGCTACGTTGGAGTTGATTTGTTGTGAGCACAGCAGTTGATAATCTCTATGAGAATCTACATCAAATGACTTGCCACTAACACCAAAGTACTCTTGGATAGTAGTGTCGTCGACTACCAATATGTAGTTGATGGTGTCTTGACTGTTGGCCTTTTTGAATGCGTCGTTGGCTATCAGATGGTATGCTGCTGATACGAAATCGCATTTTTTCTTAATCAGTGATCTACAACGCGAACCCATTACACACGTTGAATATCGAATAACTTTTGTTAGCACAACAGTTAATGGACACTTAAGTAAGTGGAAAACACAACCCCCAATATTAATGGGTGGTGGTGGTGGCTGAATGAGTGAAAGTACTTCAACACTTGCTCGTGGGACGAAATCTTATTTTGAATTATTTCCGATATCACATATCGATGCAGCACTTTGCTGATGGTGATAGTCTTGCCTTGCACCTCATCCATGTCCTCCAAGTTATCCTTGTAGAATGGCGTGTTGAATATAGCCGGCAAAGACAGTCGTTCGTCTGGATTCCTTCGCAGCAACTTCGAAATCAACCTAAACACACATGAGCAGTTGAGTGGGAAGCAGACGACTGAGAGTTACGCTTTGGCCTCTTCGGACACAAACGAAGGCAGGTGGTAGTTGCAGTCGAGCACCATGGTGAGCATTTCGCTCTGGTTAACGTGATCGAACGGCACCTGACCAGTCAACATGGTAAAGAGAATGACAGCCACGCTCCACACATCTATGAAATTGGTTAGTACACAAGTGAAACAACGACAATTAAAGTGCGTTCAAATTTAAAAGTGGGAACAAGGTCAAATACCCGACTTCCGCGGGTCGTACGACTCATCCAAAAAAACCTCCGGCGCCGTGTAGGGCAACGAACCGCAAGTGGTGTTCAGATAGTGCTCGGGGTCGCACACTCGCGAAAATCCAAAGTCAGCTAATTTGACCACGTTGGTCGACTTGAAAATGATAATGTTTTGCGGCTTCAAATCACGGTGCACAATTTGAATCTTGTGGCAGTAGTCAATGGCCGAAACAATCTGTCGGAAGAAATATCGAACGGAGTCTTCAGGCATGCCCAAATCCTTGTAGTGACTCCGTATGTACTGATAGAGATCGCCGTCGCCCAGCTCCATCACAAAGTACAACTTGGACGCACTCTCGTAGAGGTCGTACAACTTAACCACATTTGGGTGTTGGATTAGACTCAAACAGCTGGTTTCCGATGCCAAATGACTTATGGCAATCTTGTCCAGTTTGGTTTTGTTGACTATCTTCACGGCAACTTGCTCCCCCGTTATCGAATAACGGCCTGTTTTGACCGTGGCAAAACTGCCCGATGCTCTCGTATCCAGTAGTTCATAGTAGTTGTGGAAACTGGTAAATATTTTGAAGGAGTCTGATCGCTCTCTCGTTGGGGTGTTCTGTGACATTTGTGCTGCGACCGGTCCTTGCTCAAGAATGTACAAAAGTTAACGTTAATGCAAAACCCACGTATAAATCAGATCAATCTGAACATCGGTTAAAGCCGTGCTGTCTATCGAATATACACTCTTGCCCCACAAATCAGATTGTAAACCGATGATTTCCCAATGTCTAATAGGTATTACTGCCATTCAACTGGCAGGATTTGATGCTTGTGGTTGTTTCCGTGCTAACTTTGCTGTTACTTGAGCAACATTAAAATCAATATGGTACGAGTTCATTTCTAATGGTCAGTGTCTTCTAGGTCATTACATCGTCATAATATCTTTATTGTTCTGCATTACTTAGTGTTCCTTTTAAGGATTACATATTGGGCACAGCGATAATGCATTGAACGAATTAAGCCAAATCAACTTGGAAACAAATTGAGTGAAATAAAATCAATTATTTGGATTAAGGGGGATTAGGTAATGGCTCTAACTATTCTCATGAATTAAATTACTCTCAAACGACGTGTAGGATCGTGCGGACGTCATTTTTATTTCCATCAACACTTATTTCTAGGACATGTGCCAAGTTTAGAAGGGAGAATCTAACATATTTGATTATTTTTGGGCCCTAAGAGCGGCAGCGATGTGCCACGAATAAATACAACTAAAACCGGACGACCTGTATATTATGCTCCATTAAAATAGGCAATTACAGACTTCAAGTCAATTTTGTGCACAACATTCATCCCATTAATGTCAATAAACTCTTTTGACACATCACACGATTCAAACATACCCAAAGTATTGGTATAATTATGGTATTCGTCGTATGCGCTTCATCGCGATCGCATCCATCCAACGGAACTATACATTCAGTTTATATTGAATTAACTCTATAATTCACGTTGGTCTTAATTTGTTTTGCGCAATAAACAGCATTATCAATTGCCGAATAATTCGCGTAGCTATATACACAATCCGGAGTGTTCAACGATTGGTTCGAAGCTGTTCGTACAGATGTCTTCAATAGTATCACGTAATTGGACTTTTAGATATTTAAAAATAAGCGCTCTAAAATACTGACCCTAGTTGTGACTCACAACTTGTGAGAGATGAATTGGCGTAATCAATCGATCGACCAATCAATCAGACACAGCGGTGAAACATGCACATCACCACCCCACCAATAGATAAAACGCAAAAAGACAACTTTATATATCAACACATGATCACTCTCTAGCAAACATCAATCACATGCATGTACACATTCGGCACGACCGCAATTTTTGACTATCAGCTTGATTCGGCCATATCGACCAAATTATCGTCGGCACCTTCTTGGGGTATCTCCTTGATGTACAGAACGTTGTTGCACCTTGATATAAATGCTCAGCATTGCCCAATAAATTGGCATACCTTATAAGAACTTCCCCGAGATTTCCGGTAAAATTGCCATCCACGTACTCTTCGGCGTTCATCAACTAAAGCAACGTCGATCAGTCCAACAGAGAACACTTGGCAACACCCACTTGCACATTCATGTAATTGTCCGTCGATACCAGGAATCCTTTGTACTCGGTTCCCCACTTGAGTTTGATTACCACTGTTTGGCCGGTGATGGATTGCAAAAATGGCTTGGGGTTTATGGGTTCTAGGTCCTAGTGATGAATTAGTGTGTTGAGGCGTTCTTATTGTGAGTGAGTTACTTGCACCATCGTTCAATTCGTGTGTCGTGCGCACGCCGCCCATCAAAACATGGATGAATTGGGCGAATGGGACCTGGGGAGATTTCAGTGTTACCTCAATTTGGACAGTGAAATGGTGCGCGATCACAGGAAAATAATAAAAAATAACTTTTACAATTCGTTGGCCGAACACCTGTTGAGTAATGGCGAAAAGCCCGCCGAACCACATTTTATTTCGTCCAGACCAATCCCCATTTTCGCCAATGAAGAGTGGTGTAAAAAATTCCATTATTACAAATTGTATCATTTCGCTTCACCATACAAGTGTGGCTCGCTCAAAGTCACCCACCAAAATATGCTTCAAAGTCAATTTGATTACTCGATGCAGATGGTGCCGTCATTTGTGCCCACCATTTTAGATAAGTACCAGTATAAAAAAATGTTGCGTTTTGGAAAAAAGTAATTGTCACTATTATTCATGTTAAATTGCACTAATCTCCAACTGACAACGAAACATCACTCATGCAATTGTTAGATTCAGATATAAAAATTACAACCGAGCCTTCGGCTGCATCAAATGGAACTATCCTAGGATAGTGCAGTTCCACGAGTTCAAGGATTTATTGAGCGACGTTCCTAGATCGTTGATCGAGACGTTGGTGACCGAGGAAGTGGACCAACAAATAAACCTTGACCAACTGCTGAACTTTGGCAATATTATCCAGACCTACCAGCAGGAAAGTGGCGATTCGCTGCATTTGATTGGCGCTGGTGGCAACAACCTGCAGAACTTGAATTTATATAAATATGACTACTTGGAGGACAGCATCAACACACTGGAGGTGGTTCACTCGTTGTCTACTGACTGTGAAATTAATGAGGTTAAGCACATGTGCGCGACTAGTTTTGAATTTATTTTAACTTAGATATCGGTGGCCCCATCCAACAACTTTATAACAACTAGAAGCCAATACCAAATCCAACTATACAAAATAGTTAATTTTCCGACATTTGAATGGCTCTCTATCGCCTGTTTGTTGTTAGGATTTGATGAAGAAATTCAAAAAAAAGTCCGTGCTCCTATTCGAACATCCGACCAATTTCAGCTACATCAACCCATTCATCGACTCAATTCTCACCGTTGGGTGCAGTGGACATAAAATCCAATTGTACGATATTGCCACTAACAAGGTTATAAATGAATTTTCGTGCAACGACACTGAATCTCGTTGGATGAAAGCTATTCCTACGCTGGATCCCTTTTCTCTGGTCACTTTGACGCAACAAAACCTATCCATCACCGACTATAGAGTAGTCTCTTGTTTCACACTCTAACAGCTACAATTTAAATAGTCTTTAATTGGTCTAATTTTAATTCAACTCTGTTTGATACTGCCAACTATTATGGAATACATGTTGCATTGTCATTTAGGGACGTGACAGCAAAAACTCACAAATTCTAAAATCCGTGTCCACGCTCAAAAATGAAACATTTTGTCCTTGCATTTGTCCTCTTGCCTCTCCTCACTCAAGTCAGTCGTACTTTGTGGTGGCTTCGTCCCATAGACTTCACCTCGTCGACTTGAGACAACCCGACTTGCCACTAATGTCGTGGAAACATCACTTGTCATCCACGCCCAATGGCATGGTGAGCGACCATGTCGCAGGGTCAGAACACCGTGTGGTCATGTCGCTCATCAGTCCCAATCAAAAAATGTGCTATTCGTTTGATGATGTCTGCAGTGCGACGGAAAACCCAACAACACCGACGAACAATGCCTACCCGTTCATGTTGGAAGGCTTGGATAGTGTGTTCCAGATAAATCACACTGAACACCTCACGAGACAGTTTGACCCACCTTTTTATGAACGCTTACATTTGCCAATGGTCGGAATGTGCTGTGAGTCGGCCTCAAATTCAACCAATGGTATAACCACTCTGTTTTCGATCAACTTGGCGGGCGACATATTCACGCAGCAAATCCTCAAAAACAACGAGCACTGCAATGCAACCAACTGCGAAATTGACAACAGTTGCTATGGAAATGCATGGAGTGGCTACTTGGATAAAGTTGAAGGCAGCGACGGTGTTTCAGACGAGCTGCTTACGCCGGAAAAAAACCTGATCTTTCAGACCAACTTGCTAGCGTTGGAATTTAAAAGAACTATGGCGAGCAGCAAGAAACCCACGACACCTAATAGGGCTCAAGCGCAGCAGCCGACAGAATTGACAAAACTGCTGGAAACCAGCAAATTTTCTAGTTATCTATGGAAGTTGTGGAATGGCGACAAACCAAGCCCCGCCACTACAAGTACTTATTTTTTCATTCAGTTGTTAACAACCGTTGTCAGCTACGAAAAATACACGCACCCAACCACAGTCCACTATAACTGAGGAGTCGTGGTTACCGGAGGAATGGGATAAATCCATGTTTGACGCGGCCATCACAACCGGCAATGCCGCGACGAACACCACCACTGAACTACAGTCTGACAGCGACCCTCTGGACGACTTGTTTGAAGCGTTAAACGGACCATAATTTCAAATATTGTAAACATTAGAAACTTTTGTACACTAACAGTTTTGCGTAAATATGTGGAACGGTGTTGTTCATCTTGCGTCAAAGACAATGACTAAATTGCGAATGCGATTAGCACACTGTGCAGTGGTGGCGTACTTTTTTTGGTCCTTTTTTTGTAGAGAATGCGATATCCGCACGAATTGCATTTGATCGGGTCTCTAGGGCTTATGTTGCTTTCAGCGCCGCACTCTGCCATTAACTATAGAGGTGCTGTCGATACTGGAATTACCTCCGCACACATAGTGCAGTTTTTGAGCGGTGGTGGGACGTTCGGTGGACTCCATCGTTGTGTATGCTGCGGGCGCATTCTGCGCGCAGCATGGCCGCGTCGACCGAAATTGGACTTGTCGCCTCATTTACATTATTTTAGTTGGAACTAAGAGGGTATGTGTAGAACTTGGGGTTTCACACTCACAAGAAAAATATCGCATTTTCCGAGCGGAAAATAATCCTGTTTTTAAATTATTTGGCCTTTTGGTTTTTAAACAGGCAGATCAACTTGATTAATATCCCCAAGATCGGACGTACATCTGAATCATAGTGTGATTGTGGATTGAGCGGTTGTTGGAGTTAATTTGTTGCACAAATGCCGCCATGAATTTAAAATTTTCGTTGGGTATTTGAAAGAAAGAAAAGGAAGTGGCTTTTCTCACTGACAAAATTAATTCCTTATCTCCAGTTGTACCTATATTTAATTATTTTTGGCCATTCGATACCGCTCTAGGGATCACAAATAATTAAATATGATAGATTGTGACATCTGAACCTTGTATCTTTTCCAGAAATAGGTGTTAGTGAGATTAAAAATGGCGACCGCGCAATCGTACATGCCGTTTTGGATTAATTTTGCCAGTTGGAAGAGCCACGGTCATTTGAAAATGGTAGACGTCGCCATGCGCTGTCATAAACGTACTCAACCTGTGGGTTTCGACTGGTGATGCCCGAGTTGACATCCAGTGCGAACAAATTACTCGCTCTGTACAGGAGCAAACTCTACCCAACTTTGCGCCCATTCGAGTTTAACGTTTCCTTCCAAGTACAAATGAGATCCGAGTTTTTCAAGGTGATGAAGCCTTTGCTGCCGAACCCTCTTGTGAGCCCGGAAAGCCTGCACGTACAAGATTTCGATATTGATATTGGTGGAAATTTGTAAGTGGTGGACAGATGTTTTTACTTTTAACGTTCTGTGAAGTGCGTTGGTCAGTGGGAGTGCACCCAACACCATTTCGCTTTTTGACTTAAGGTTCCTGGTTGAACCCCTAAAAACAAAACGGCCCAGATTTCCTCGCATCTATAGACGGTAGGTTCTGCATTAGAGCAGCTATTGGGGCTTATCGCGTTTTCTGCGTAATCACAAAAAAGAACGGCGATTATGTTTGTTTCATTCGATCGTTAACTGAACTTTTATCTCTCTCGATAGGGTACTTTTGGGGCATTGAAATTGCATCAGTACAAAAGATATTAAACTTTCTTTTGTTGTTAATTGTTCTTGGATTGAATGGTGTGATGGTTCATGTCAGATTGACAAACTAATTTTTTTATGTTTGAATCTTTATGGATTAACTATTGTGTGTTAAAATAATAACTTACTGTGTGTTAAAATAATAACTTATTTGGGGTTAAAATAAAATGTGGCTTGATAGACTGCATTTTATGGCTTATTCTGTCTAAATGAAATCTCTCAGCTTGATTGAAGGGAAAACGAACTTTATCAAGCACTGTCATTTTTCATTTTGGTACGAAATATATTAAGTGGTAACAGTGAATTACTTTGAGGAAAGGAAGAATTGAATACTTACATTTAAATATAAGTTTGAGAAATTGTTTTTTACTTTAGAATACTGAACTTAATAGACTGTCGGTTTAATAAATCCAGACACAAATGATCTTTAAGGAGACTTGCAATCCATGTAGATTGAATGCTGAAAGTGTGGCTCAATTGGAATGGTATCCACATGATTCGGGAATGTTCATTACAAGCTCTCCCAATATGAGGCGCGTTTCGGCTTGGGACGCCGAACAATTCTGCGTAAGTTGCAAGTTTCAGCGCGATTTATGAATTTTCCATGCGTAAATAGAGTGTTGTGAATTTCCCATCAAAACACGTAATCAACACGTTTCAGATGTCTCCTGTGGCTTGGAGTCATTCGATAGTTGCAGGTGATTGTCGACTGTTTCGTTTATACTATCGTTAACTTGTAATATTAATCTTTTATATTATTGTTAACTTGTAATATAAATCTTTTGTATTATTGTTAACTTGTAATATGAATCTTTTATACTATCGTTAACTTGAAATATGAATCTTTTGTATTATCATTAACTTGTAATATTAATCTTTTATATTATTGTTAACTTGTAATATAAATCTTTTGTATTATTGTTAATTTGAAATATGAATCTTTTGTATTATCATTAACTCGTAATATAAATCTTTTGTATTATCATTAACTTGTAATATGAATCTTTTATATTATTG